>LOND01002735.1:15380-27652 GCA_014220965.1 Paragonimus kellicotti | reverse complement strand
TTCCCTGGGGTGCATACGTGACGAGGCAAATGTTACTTTCCTTCGCTGTTGCGTCTCCTTTCACCCATAGACTGAAATCGATCAGCCAATTTTCGTGATTGGCCTGCAAACAAGCAAGCATCCACCACGTCTACAGAAGGGGTTGAGAAAGCTTTTTGCAAACAAGTGGTCCCAGTGACTCCCTAGAGAAGTGGTGGACAGCTGTTTCCACCTAATTAGGTCTCAGCAACACCACGCACGCTGAAAAATCGAACCAACGACATGTAGATGAGCGGCAGATTGCAGCCCAAACATTTATCCACTACTTCGCTGGTAGTCACTGGGACCAATTGTCTGCAAAAACCGTTTTCACCTTTTCTGGGGCCGTGGTGGACGCCTGCTTGTTAGTAGGCCAACCACAAGAATCGACTGATCGATTTCAGCCTATGAGAGAAAGAAAACGTACCAGCTAAGGAAAGTAGTTCACATATACTCCTGCAACCTCGGTGACCGCGACCCTGTGGTCTAGTGGATAAGTGTGGACTACAATCTACCGCTTATTCACGGACCGTGGGTTCGACTCTGCAGCGCGTGTGGTGTTGATGAGATCCCACTAGGTAGAAGCAGCTAACGAACCAAATCGCTGGAGGCCTCTGTGGCTAACGTAAACTGAGATGTCTTCTGTGGGGCTCGGATCTACGGAACACATTGACTAGAGAAGGCAGTGGACTTCGCATTTCATTCCGAATTGTCCAGCTAGTCTCATGCGACAAGATCTGACCTTATTCGTAAAAGCTGAGGGATCCCTCAGTTGTTTAAGGCCTTCCAACACTTCTTCCAATGATACCATTGTCTAAGTACTACCAAATCATGTCACTCGTTCAACTAGTTCGATCTTTACAGATAAGCAAAAACAGATGTTCTTTCTCCAGTTGTTCTCAATGACGGTGGTGAAAGATTGTTATCCGAACTGACGACCACACTTCTCTATTCCATATGAAATATTTAAGAGGTGCTTCATGACTGGTGCTTACCAACAGTCATTCCCATTTTCATAGTTGTCCGAAATCCTCGTTAATTTTCGACTATGTGATACACGATATTCTGGAAGAAGCACTCACAAGTTCCAATATGTTGTAAGCTGACTGATATTGAGTATGTGAACGGTACTGCTTCACTTAGTCCTCTTACAGAAAACATGCAGACCATGACGAATCCGTTAAATGATCTGGCTGGTCTGTATGGCATGAACTTTACATCTTCAAAGTGTAAAGTGCTGTTACAAGAGTGGATTGGCACTCATCCTGTATTTGCTATTGTTGGCACATTGCTGGAGAATGTCGATCGTTTCATCTACCTCGGTGCTGTCATCTCGACAGCTGGTAGTATTACTGACGAGGTGTTTACGACAATGGTCAAAGCACAACATCAGTTCGCCAACCGCCATCATTTGTGGCGTCGCAAATACGTCCATTTATCGGTTAAACGCAGGGTTTACAATGTATGTGCTCTAAAAATCAGGAACCTGGCCCATTCGTGTCGATGACACACATAAACTATCGGTATTCCCCCAACATCGTCACCATCAGTTAACCGGTATCAAATGAGTTGGCTGCTTGAGGAGCGCGACAATCTGTCGACGCATATTTAGGGTATGTGCAAGTTCGTGACCGACAATCGAGGAAGTGAAAATGCACAGTGTTCGCTGATTGGGTCATGCACGCCGTATGCCGACGGAACGTCTGCTGCGGCGCACACTGTTCACTGTGTCTGCTGACGATAGGAATAGACCACAAGACGGCCAGACAACCACGGGATCACGCGTAATGATAGCCTTGACCGTCTTAATGAGCGAGACCGTTCGGTGGCGTCAACCTGATTGGGGAGTTCGTGATCATCCACACCGCTTGCTGTAAATACTCTGTCAACGGCGAGCCTGTATCCACAAACCCGTTGACTCTTCTGTTTAATGAAACTCAATCAATTCTGTTTGTCTATCTTTTATCGCTTCTTTCTGTTCGATAATTATTTGTACTTATTTATTACTGTGTTATTTCATGGACCAACGGCAGCCCGAATCATAGTACCCACGAGTAGGGCTCAGAGTTGGTAATGATGATGAACACGCGCCTGTATCGTCGACGCACAACTCGCTGCCCACTTTGTTGCTGCTTCCTGACTAGAGGTGAAGGAAAACAGCGTACGCAAGCTAAATGACAGTCACACGGTATGTCCTAGAAGAGGAATTTACTAGAGATCGACTGGATACTACACCGCCGAACTGATGCTGTAAGAAAGCAAGTGTTGTCGCAATTCCTCAGTCCTCATGCGTTGTTGTTACCAAATGTGCGATAAGCCTCGCAATCAACTATCACCACAAGCGGACAATCAGTAGACATACTCAGCACAAAATAAAACCACAAGCACATTGAGTAATGGTAAATAAAAGCAACTTATAATGAGTAACCGATGTGTGCATTCGATCGCTCGTATCGGGTGGCACCAGCGAGTAAGCAACGAGGAGGTTAGGAAGCGGGTATTTGGTAGTGATTGTCAAACGAGTTCTTTTGTTCAGTCGCTACATTTGCACAGACTTAGATGGTTAGGTCATGTACTAAGGATGCCAGCTAGTCGTTTGCCACACCGAGCACTCTTTGCCGACGCTGCGGCCGACTGGCGCAAGGTGCGAGGTGGACAGATGATGACCTGGCGTAGACAAATGAAATCGTTTACGAAGGGGTTGGTCACTGTAGGTCGGGTTCGTCTCCCGGGCTGGGGCCCTCGCGACTCACAGAGTCGGTGGCTTGAGACGTTAGGTGAGATGGCGGCTAATCGAGCTCAGTGGCGTGAATGTTGTCGTTGTTTGGCCGAGTTGTCTGTGCAGTTAATGACGCAAAGCAGTGAAGTCCATAAGAAAATTGTATTGTTGATGCCTTACTTTCACTTACAGCTCGGTTGTTTGTTTGCAAGGTGTAGGCACCTTGATGTTGAATGTTTGAATATAGACGTAGCTATTTTTAGTTACTAGTTACGTTCCTTTCCCTTCCTTTCTTCTGTTTTCTCTCTTTCTGTACAGGGTTTGCCTTTTTTCTTCATGGTTGTGTGGCAGTTAAGCATCAGTGTGAACCACTGATGTATTGCTGTCTATGATGAGGATGAATCTGAAACATGTGTACGTGAAATAAGTACAAAAAATGTCGAGACGAAAAAACGCATACACGAGCTTGTTGGATGAAGAAGTCCTCTTCGACACGCTCTCGCTGCTGTACATCTCGGAAGACCCAGAGCCAATAGATGAGCCATAGAAAACCAAATCCGCCGAAAAGATAAAACGAGGCACCCCAGTAAAGATGAGGGCAGATTAGAGTGGCCAGAATTTGTCCAAATGAACCGCACGCGATCAGATAGCCGAGTGCTCGACTTCGCTCGTCGATTGGGACAATTTGAGAAAAAATATGCACTATGGTTGGTAAACCTGTTTGAAAGAGAAAGGTTGGATGAAAACTCATAAAAGAATGAAATTCGCAAATATTTGGTTGTGGAATCCATAAAATAATTGTTCTACATCCTATATACGTAGAGAACGAACAGTGTACGCTTGTGTTTGCTATGAGTGGTTAAAACATTGATGTCAAAACCTAATGGGGATTTATGCAACAGTACAGAAGTGAAAACAGTAGGTCTTCATGACATGAATGAAAGCGTAATGCAAAAATTATATTGACTATTCGGCAGCGTTTGAACTCATCAGTGAACTCCTAAGTAACTCGTTAAATGCTTAGAACACGACAACTTGAGCGCAACTCGCAAGTGGGTATAAGTTCCGTTATTTTGAAATGTGAGGTCAACAAACTACTGGTGAGTCCCATCGCCTCAAAAATACAAGCGCAAGGGGCCGACTCCTGATCTGGACACATGTGCAGTGTGGATAGGCCCAAGTGAGTGACTGCTCAGAGTGAGATGGTCGAACGATTTATCTGAATGTGAAAACTTCAAACGACTGTGATTGACGTACAACTGATGGCAACGTCAAAAGCAGTTAAAGTTACGAAGAAGAATGCCCAGGTCAGAAATTGTTATCACAGTAGGTTTAAACCCGAACAATAAAAACGGTATCACGAGCCTGCATAGTACAAAAACACACAAAACTATGATAGGGGTAGATACTGTTAGGTGCACATTAGTACGAGCTGTATGTGTTATAAACCGAACAAAGGGTAACTAACTTGGGGAAAAACGGAAACATGCCGACGGTCAGTACAACGATCATGAATTCACATTTCCAAATATAGGTTCTATCATTCACTAAAATGCGCGACCTCTACGACACTCTCGAATCAGAGTCCAAGTATAGAGGTGCTTGAAAGCAAGCCAACGGATACAGAGCATTGGGGAGATACATCCTCGTAAAGCGATTCGTCACTACATCCGCTTTAATTGTTTGTCAATTAGGAGTACTGTGGTCAACAGGCGTTACCACTGAGCCATTTGTAACCATTCACGGTTTTGGACTTGCATTCAGTTGACACGTTTTGCGTCCCGCATGGCTCATTCGTCTTTCTCTACCACTTCCATCACGGTCATCATAATGAAATAATATAGTCACAATTTCGAACTGTTGTGGAAGTGGTCAGTGCAAATTTGTGATCTGAGATGGACTATGTTCTTTCATACTAGCGAAGTGTGAAAACGTTACGTATCAGCTACTGAGGGTTGCGTACTGCATCCGGCTTAAATGCGTTGATACGACTGTCGTTATTCAGTCTGTCGACTTTGCCTTATTGATCACTTCAGGACTAAAGTTCTGTGTACCTCGGATATAGGGAGCGTTTTCGTTTCCACCATCCCTCAGGAATACAGTCGACTGACAATTAGAGCAGCACATAAGCGAGAACCATACCGACTACCAAGCATATGAACACAGGCCTCAATGAGGGTTAACTTGTCTGCCTAGACATAGGAAGTTCGACAGCAGGATACAATCCACAAGCTAGGCAGTATGTCCATGTAAAATCCGAAACTACTTTACACGTATGTTTACAACGAAGGACAACACCCTCTATGGAGCACGAGGTCAAGGGGTAAGTAGCTGACCGTATCAGCATAAGAAACTTCCATCCCGAATATCTATGGCGCCACGTTGTTAATATTGTCACCACCCAACCTTCTGTAATGCAATGCCATTTTTTACGGTAGTCAATTTTGTACGAATTGGCATTAATCCTTTTAAAAAAATATGTAACGTTAAACGACCACTGCTCTATTCCATACAGTAATCGTTTTTCAAACGTATGAATAGCAATTGGTCCCTCATCACAGTATCAATGTCTTCAGAGCAACAGTTTCAAATTGTAAAAAAGTTGTTAACAGTTTTTACACTGATTTTCTGGTTTGATATAGCCCGGTGGTAACGACACAGATTACCAGTGGGTCATTCACGGCAAGTAGCAACAAGTAAAAATAGCATAAGAAACTGGCGATCACGTAGATCGATGTAAGTGCAACTCGTTTTTAAAGGAGAAGATTCTGATGGCTGCGTGACCAAAAGACTCACCGATTCCCTCACCAACTCCCAGAGTAAAACGAAGAAACACCAGGGCGGATGTGGAATGTGCGAACCAAGGCGTAATAAACGAGGAAACAGACCACAAAAGGACAGCTGCGGTGAGAACCGAAGCGCCTCCGTAACGTTTGGCTGCGCTGCCCCCGAGAATCTGAACAGCGGAGGATAAATAGAACATGGGAAGGCGACTTACCATGCTACTCATGTAACCAACCGAGAATGCACTCAGTATCCACCCGTGTTGATGCAGATCCCATTTAAAATGATCTGATATGGGGATGATAGCAATCGGCATTATGACCCGATCAGCCGCATTGATCAGGTTGGCTATGCAACAGAGGAAGACCACGCGCCATACAAAGGGCCATCGATCCAACGGACTTAAAACGTATTTCGTAATCATAACAAGCACAGACGGCGCGGTAAATAATGTTTGAACATCTGCGACCACAGAAAACATAAAAGAGTACAATTGATTGAAGAAAACCACTTGTCATGATCAAGTTTGTTTGTGAGCAGTATATATTTGCAAGATGTGGCCAAGCCTAACGAACCTGTAAGACTAGATCCTTATTCTCAGAGATCGACAGAGTCTGTCCGTTCTGAACGCGCGTCGACGAACCTCAACACTGCCAGCAAACTGTTCTTAATCACAAACCACTACCGCTTAAAGACACCAATGGTGGAGAAGGGACACTCTGTGACAATCGTCGATGCGGATGGAATTAGTTTCGTGACCAAACAACGAGATGGCATTCATTGTGACATAATACACCCGACCTTTCACAATAAGACTGAGGTTATGCCCGCGCCACAGATGATATAAGTTGACAAACGCGCTCCAAGTCTTAGCCATGTGCACTGTGATCTTATCGGACATTCCGCAGGTGTCGAAGCAGCTCCTAAGGCAATAAGAACTTCTCGAATATCTCCAATGGCTCACTATCAAAGGTGAGGACAGGTTAATAGACTTGGCGAATTCGCAAAAGCACCTTGCACTTAAAAGGTGCAAGGAATACATCAAACTGAAATCTCAAATGTACTTAAGGTTTTCAGAGCCACCCACGAAACCTCACACATTAAAGTAATGCAGTCTGTCGCAACCCGACTGAAATGCTAAAAATCGGTGATACGTCGTCATAAGCGCTAACTTGCCCTGAGATTTGACAGCAAACTGACCAAGGAGTCTCTGAAGCAGAGCCGTCAGCTCTTTAATTAGAGATGGATCTCTGCCTACAAAAAGGGTCGAAAGGAGTTCGTCTGGGTCGAGTGCTTTGTAACTTGATCACAAGTGAGGTTTGGTTTTGCAAACGCAAAAACGTCAGCAGGTCAATGGGCGTAAGGGTCAGCCAAATTTCCCCTCGAAGCGATCTGCCAACGAACACGCTTTCTAAACTCGCTATGAATAGGTGCGTCATCAATCTTTTTGTCAGCTTCACTAATGGGGAGCCTTCTGAGATTCGTAGAGCGAATAAGCCGAAACAAGTTACTTGCATTCTCTGATGTGGAGGCTGTTTCCATTTCATTCGCTTAGTCGACTAATCAGGCTTCCTTGTTTGTCACTAGGCCATGCTTTGGGTTAACACTGGCATCCCTAACTCGTCGTGTGACCTTCGGCAGCGATTTTTCGTCAGGCGTTTAGTAACTCCAAGGAATTTCTGGGATTCCGACGGTTTCATCGCCCACAGGCCGTGGTACTGCAAGGAACAGCATCCGCTTCCCGCAGTGCCTGCGGAGTTTGATCCTGGAGAGTTTAGACCTAGGGGAATTGGGTGACTGTCCCTGTATCGTAAGCTTGTCCCACAAGATTGCGTAACCACAGGTTGAATAGGTTTTCCAACGCGATAGGTGTGATCGGTAAGACCACCATCCAGTAAGCCAGAGAGCAAATCGACAGCGAGCGAGAACATCATCCGAGTTCACACACGCACTACAAGAAGATCAATATTCCTGGAGTGGGCCATACCATTGACAACTACCGGTGACATGGTCAATCTTAGAAAACGGCCTGATCAGAAGATGGCGGACGCTAAGTCGTACTTTGACATACAACGTCTCAAACTGATACTTGTCAAAAGCAGTCAGTGTTCAGCATAAAGCCTGTAGCAGTTGTTTATCACTGTCTGAGCGGCTTAGTGTTGACCGAATTTATCGCCCAAGTGCCATTCACCACAGCTCAACTGACCTACCCTTATGTTTATACCTCCAGCTAAGATATGGATATCAGGGCTAAGCCTCCACTGTACTGGAATGACCAACTCCTCGAAGAAGGTACTTTAAACACAATCACTACAATAGCCAATAAGTGCAGAAGCGGACATTACGAGCATAAGTGTCAGGATTTGCCGTCTAGAACAGGATTCGTCAGAGTTGACTAAACGGAAAAGCACCCAACCTGAAAAAGTTGAACGCTGATTTAACTAGAGTATTTACGTCTACACCGACCCCAGTTAGACAAGTGGCAGTGACCACAGCATTCGATGTATACAAATATACAGTAAAGAATGAGGGTGACATTAAGTCAATTTACATACAATCCATCTAAAGGTCGAATACATGAGACCTGCTGGCTCATCTGCTTTAGAATGTGAGCGTAAAAAGCGCCTAGATATATTAGCACATTAGGTTCAAACAATGGGATAATCAGCATCCTTCAATGAGAGAAGCTCATTAAAACGTAGACCATGGGATTAACTACTCTACTTTTGAGGCCCGGGTAAGAAAAATCGGAATCGAGAGATGGGGGAAATATAAGTGCTAGTTTGGAAAGCACAGTGTGAAATAAATGAGAAATAGCGCATTTTCACCAAGCTAGATGTTGGCACTCGGTCTGGTTCCGGGACTATGCAATAATAATAGAAACATTCTCGATTTATTACAGAGAATGGTGCAATATGAAATTACTTGTACAAAATGTCACGGTTGGATGTGGAGTAAGAAAACTACGAGGATGCTCACACTAAAGTTCACTGTTTAAAATCCTGTGCCTCAAGAATGTGAGTGGCAGTGGGCTGATACAGTTTCCAAAATAAGTTAACCCAACGCCGGTCGTCGTCTTGGAGTGCCAGCTGAGTTTAGTCCGTGCGATCCTCGGTCCCTGATCTTCCAGACAAGAATAACTGCATCCGTGTGATCATGACATCAGCCAATCTAATCTTATAGATCGTTGACTCACATGACATCAAGATATGATCATTCTGACACGGTTGGAAGATGATCACAGGTTGACGATGAATAAGCCAGACGTTAGAAGCCGTACAGACCACACAGACTCCATAAGCCAACAGCTGAGATGGACATTATGGTTCAATCTCTTTCATAAAGCGTAGTAAACACCTGGAACAAAATCTCCGCAGTCATTCTAGGAGTGACCATGTTCACTACTTTCAGAAGTTTCCCCACGTAGTGAGAGGGCATTCCATAAGACAAATAAACAACTCAATCCGATTATCGTGGACAGGTTC
This sequence comes from Paragonimus kellicotti, assembly GCA_014220965.1. NCBI lineage: Eukaryota > Metazoa > Platyhelminthes > Trematoda > Plagiorchiida > Troglotrematidae > Paragonimus > Paragonimus kellicotti. The sequence goes on along the minus strand of LOND01002735.1, from coordinate 18,646 downwards.
GTCCATTCTATTTGGTCACATTAACCGACCCTAACTAACGGACACATCAAGTCACGAACTTGTATTGTGCACATCAGGAGGTGAATATTCACGAATATGCTAACGAAACATACAAATACACAAACTGTACATCATCATCAACATCGCAGACAGCAATACGTCAGTGCTTCTCACTGATGCTTAACTGCCACATAACCATGAAAAAGACAAACCCTATACAACCCAACGTGTATGGTTTCATTTCAAAAACAAAATAAATAACAAAACAGTCCACAGGATCCGGTTAATTGAATATTCTTACTCTCGGAGATCACGCGTCCGTTAGCGCTGAAGCATAACGTGCATTCCTACGGGCATTCACTAACTAACGGCGTCCAAACCTAAATGTACATTTTTCGTGATAAGCAAGTGGCTGTTTATTGTTATGACGAAGCTGAAATGAACGAAGGTTTCATAAGAATAACGTTATCACCGTCAACGTCCTCCACCAAGTTCACGAGGGATTCCACAATGCGCATATTGCATTAAAGGATGTTTGGTAACCACATCGCTGTGATTCACCATGAACATGTTTGAAGACTACGTCATTTCGAAACTTTTACCGCTTACCTGAAACTAAACTCACCGTCATCACGCAATTTAGACATTTTCAGTGAGTGTTGGAAAACACTCGAAGCAGAGATAAAGGTAATGTATAAAAAATATGAGCACCGATGGAAAGTGGTAATATTCAGAAATGCTTGTCCACCTATGTCGGATCTGCCGCCATGTGACATTATATTCGGTCGATTCTGAAAGGTTATGACCAAAACAACCGGAAACCACGCTTAACCGATGGCCCAGTGAACTGGATATAACTGTAAACATAAATATAACAGTGTACTCCTCCGCAGGTACTATGAAGGACGTGAATACCAACCCATTTGATACAGCCTAAACAGAAGAAAAGACGTTGATGGAATACCGAGAGTTTATGCGTATTTCACACGAATGTCGGACAACCGAGTGAAAAGCAGTCTGTAGGTCCAGAAATGCACCTCTTCAATCTTTCATATGGAATAGAGAAGTGTGGTCGTCAGTTCGGATAACAATCTTTCACCACCGTCATTGAGAACAACTGGAGAAAGAACATCTGGACCTGCGGCTTTAATTAGTTTCATTATGTTACCCTCTAAAGCCACTTCGTTTTCCGATAGATGATCACATCTAGGATGTCAACTGGTCACACATTCTCCATCATCCGCAGCTGTATGATTTGGCTTGAATCAGTTGAACTATTCCTCGAAGTGTTCGGTCCATTTGTCAAGTCGCCACGAGAAGCCGTAAATTAATGAGCCACATTTTCCCCATTTAGTCTCATCAACATCTTGTCGACTGCCAGTGCAACCATGGATCGAGAACAACGAAACCCGATTACTCTGTGATAAAAAGGCTTTATCCTACTGATTCGCCTACTCAAAGATGTAAGCTACAAGGTCCCTAAGCAAACTCTTCGTAAATTTGCGACTCAGATCGTCATATCCTTTTTCGTATTCACATATACTTGAAGCCACATCGGACTTTTGAGTGATACCGTACGTTTTTCAAGCCTCCTGGATGATACTTCTGCGTTCTCAGTCAATCACCGCGAGTGGAGTGGTCTTTTTCCTTGGGTAAATCTTCTATTCCCTTCCACTCTAACCAAACGACAAAGGTATTAAAACTGCAAAAATAATTATCCTGCATGCCCGTAAGATCGTGCTTCATTACCTGACCACTCCCATGTGGTCATATCATCATCATATCAGCCATGAGCCTGACCAAAAGGTACTGTGGCTCGGGCTGCCGCTCACCTCAACAGTGACGTGGAATATCCTAGAAGAAAACGTTACTAAGAAGGTTGAAAATTAATAGAAGTCTAAGCGGAAGAACTAGAAATGGTATGGATGCAGGTACGCCATTGACTGCGACACACCGCCATCTCGGATAGCGTCTCCAACCAGCGGTTTGAGTGATCACGAGGACCCCATCCAGGCAGGCGACACCTACCCACTTTACTCAGTGGAGCAGTCAGGGTCTTCATATTTCGTGACCACGTTGTTGCTTGACCACCATGTGGTTTCACCCAACTGTTGGTGGTCTCAGTATATAATGCCCGGTACGGTAAACGCTCAGCTGGCATACGGAGTACGTGACCTAACCATCGCAGGCTGTGCAACGTGAGTAGTTGACCAATTGATCGCGCATCCCGAGCGTTCCGGAATACGCGCCGGCGAACTGCCACATTGCTCACGCGATCAGTCCACTTACTGTGGGCTATTTGGCGGAGACAACGATGGTCAAATACAGCAAGCTTGTTGATATCTTCCTTGCGAACAGGCCACGTTTCCGAACCATAGAGCAAAACAGAACGTACACAAGCATTATATACTCTTCCTTTCAGCGACAATCGAACGTCTTTCCGACGCCACAGATGACGCAGTTGGCAAAGGCAACTCGTGCCTTTGCTATCCTCGCTGATATCTCATCAGCAAGACGAGATAGCTACCCAAGTATGTGAAACTGTTCACAGTCTCAAGCGGATTACCTGCAATAAAGAAAGTAGGAGTGGAAATGCCCCAGTCTTGAAGTAACACTGCACTTTGAAGGTGCGAAGCGCATTCCATACAAACCAGCCCGGTCACTCACCTTGTTCAGCATGTCTTCGGCAGAGGGGCTAAGTAAGACAATGTCGTCCGCATACTCCAGATCGGTCAACCGAGCGCCAGGAAGAAGCTCAACACCAAGTTCACTGGACTCCTCAAGCGCACCCTCCAGAATGTCGTCCATGACAAAATTGAACAGAAGGGGGAAATCGGACACCCTTGACGAACACCACTAGAAGTGATGAACGCCCGAGACAGCTGTCCATAAACCCTCACCCTGCTTGCAGAGTGAGCATACAGTGATCTCAACAGATTCACGTATTTCCCTGGTACTCCCTTGCGAAGAAGAGTTCCAGAGAACGTTACGAGCAACTGAATCGAAAGCAGCCTTCAGGTCCAAAAAGACCAAGACCGTCGGCTGCCTATAAGAGTGCCGATGTTCCAAGATCCGTCGCAAGGTAAAAATGTGGTCAACGCACCCTCGACCGGATCGGAATCCTGCCTGTTCTTCACGTATCTGGTTTTCACTGGGTTTAATGAGCCGTCGTAAAATGAGGCCAGTGACTAACTTGGAAGCAACAGATACCAAACTGATGTCTCTGTGGTTGTCACATATAATTCGGGCCCTCTTTTTGAAAACGG
>LOND01002734.1:30268-42267 GCA_014220965.1 Paragonimus kellicotti | reverse complement strand
AAGATCGTATAGAAGCCACACCGTTAGGCATTTCAGAATCCTAGGCGATTTAGTACTCGTTAACGTCAGTTTACGCTTAAGACGAAATTATTGGAATATGATAAGGAAAAATTGAACTGTATCGAGGAGAACTCAAGTGTCAAGTTATTTGGAGCACAAGCGTTGCTAAATTTGTCCGCGCCTGTTGCGTGCGCATAAGTAGGATAGGGCTCTATGAACTGTTACACTGCAGACAATGATACGGCATAAAAGCAACCTGAACTACGAGATGCTCGAACCACAAAGAGGTTCTACAAACTTAAAGCGGCTTATTGACATTGGTATGGGAACGATTTCCTCCCGGGTTCAAAGGTTCTGTCAACCACCTAGTTGAACTATGTAAGGATATGATAGGATATATCACATCCAAGATTAACCACACTGGTAGCCCAACATTGGATGTTTTAGACAGGCCATGAGACCTAGGGATGATGAAATTCGTCCGTCTTATTCGCCTAGGTGGCACCACCTGTGTAGCTACAATTGTGTGAATTGGCTGGAGAAGTCAATCTCAATGGTATTAGTTCGATACTATACGCTCAGTCTCTTGACCGCTATTAAGCCTTAACACTAATTAGTTCATTCAGCTCACCGTCGTTGTGTTTAAAGTGAAAACGCGTTTGTGTTTATTCAACATTACTGTGGGGTTCCGCAACTAAACAACCCGACTGTATTTAAATATGCGCCAGCAACTGTTCGTACAGAAATAACGCAGTTCTCATTTGTGTACGCATCAAATCGATCAGATCAAAGCAACCGCCTGACCGATGTTGCCCGAGTTGGCGGCTAAGGCCACGACAACCGGTGACTCTATCCTCTCAAGACCAGGCTGCTTCCAAATCCCAGATGAATATCACAGCGGCATTAAGTACCTTGCTGTGAAGTGCTTTGCTCTCGAACTCAGCATAAGGACATGCATTGATGGAGTGGCCACTCGTTCGACAGCTGTTACCATGACAATCTCGGTAGTCGTTGTCCACATGGCCTTTGATGAATATAGAACAGCCAGTTCCCACCTATGCCTCCCCTGTATGTTGAGTGACAAACTGAAGACTTTGTGATCAACGTAAGTTTGCGGAAAATAGGTAATGTTTCCGTTTTTATATTCTTTATCAGATGGTTCATCTGGTACGTTGTGCTTCATTCTAATGCCGTCGATAAGCTGTGTGACGTATTCATTCGATCAGGATGATTTCAATGATGGTAGAGCGGGCTAAGAACAGGGGATCGAGTGGACCAAGGTAAACGGTCGATATTAAATGACGACCTGAATAATCACACACGGGTGTCAAATGGGCTAGAGCATTACAACCTTGAAGTATGTCACCATTCAGGTAGGAGACCAGTGGGGGTAAATGTTGATGTAATAGGTACATTTAGCTCTAATCATTCATAGCGTGGTTTTCATGTTATGGTCGAGGTAGAGTGTATGCAGGCTCGGTAGGCGATTTTCGAGTTCACTGATAACGTACCCTGAGCTCTTAGATCGACTTGGCGTGTGGTCACCAATCCTAGGCTGCAGCTTGTTTCCATAGGTACGCAGACACAATCGGATCAGTTTGAAGTACGAATGAAAACTAACCGTAAACCGCCAGCTTTAGTGAGCTGACGATAGCCAACAATATCCGTGAAGATAAGATCGACCAAACTCCGTTCAAACTGACAAGAAGATTTTCCAAATTCGGACATTCCGAAAAGGCTGGAAAACAGATAGACTGAACTTTACGTACACACTTCACCGCTGGCCATAATCACTTCATGAACAGTCTTTCAAGTAATCCTTTCAGTCAAAGCAAGTGAGATACACAGTTCGTCCCATGTCGTTATGCGAATCATACACAGGCTTGTTAAATTGGGTATCAACGCAGATTACTTGATTCTACATAATAAGCGGTCCTACGTTTGCTCAGTAGACACCAGATATAATGAGGCTGCCAATGCAGAAAGAATTCTTGTTCCAACGGTGTTTTTGAGGGTGTCAACTATACTCATTCAGTGCGGAGCAGTATTGTGACCTGCGTGCTAGACTTTTATCATTTAGTCACCCTTAAGAGGGCGCCACAACTTGTAATACATGTGTCTGTGTGTCAAAGACCTACCAACAGTTGAAAATCCTTTCTGAAAAACCACAACTCGAACAACGGCTATGTCCAGTAGACCTCTCGTAGGATTCGAATCACCATCTCAGTAATGTTCTACTCACTATCAACCTTCTGGCAATCCAATGTTTCCACAATCTACACGTTCATACTAGGATAGCCTAGTATGTCCAGTTTGCTCCTTCGAGTCCATCACTGTTTACGAGACGGAACGTACGTATTATCGAAAGTCCATTGTAGCTAAGTGGATTCGTCACGATTTGGAGCGGTGTCTACTATCGTCGTTAATACACTCAGTAAATAGAATGAAAAGTAGAGGGGTCAAACCGTGAGCAAAACGAAGCCGTGGAGACAAACAAAGCTTCACTTTAGATGACACTCTGGTGTTAAGTGAGTATACCGAGTTGAAAATATGCAAGAAGTTCGTTTCACGGCAGCCTGATTGCTTCTTATATTTTAACTAACAACTCGCCAAATACACAGAAAAAATTCAGTAGAGATTAGTGAATACGGAAAACTTGTTTATGAGAATTTCTCGAATTTTTCAAAATGAGAAACTTGAGCACAGATGTTCGTGCCCTTTAGCCATATCTTGATCGAATAGCGAAGTTTGGAACACGAATCAATCGATCGCACGCATGCATATTGTATATGGATTGCGGCGACATATGGACAACGGAATAATCAGTTCAGAGCGTACAAGACCGATGAGACGGTTTATTGTGTAATTCTGCAAGGCCATCAAGTAAAATATGCGCACGCAAACGCACGAAGTTTACTTAACGGGGCGAGTAACGAATTGACCCCAGGATTCCGTGTCTGTTTATTCCAACTGCGGCTAGGTTTTGTTAATGTAATACACGCAGTGACAAATGATACCTCAACAAACAGTGGACAATCCAACAAACGTAGGGTACCGATCAAGTACCCGGGTATGTTTGAAGCATACACTGAATAACTTCTGTATCAAAGATATGATTAGCAACTCAAGAGCACACTTAGTGTTGAAGACAAGTGAAGGTCGAGAATCCACGTGTGAGTTATTTGTTAAAAAAGGCAGTCAAGACTCAACACTGAGTGCTCGAGGAAGGGCAGTTGATAAGGCTCTGGCATATGTGACAGGCAATCTTCAGACATCTCAATGCATCCACTAGTAAGCGACTTGGTTGTACAAGCTACGTTAACTTAATTTTACTTATAGTGTAAATTCCCATCATAACACATTAAAGACTCTTCCCGCCCAACCTATATAGTCTACATTGAAAACACACCGGATATTCTTCAATGGTCAAAAATCATTTGAAAGTCTAGCACGATGCAACAAAGCGAGCCACACCTAAAGGAACATACTTCAAACGTTTGCCAATGTAGACTTTTGGGGGAGCTAAGGTGTGTCTTTTAGAGTTTGACGTTTTCAGTCGAAAACAGGAGAACATATCCACCACAGTAACGTTTTGACATAAAGATCGAAATGTAAAGACAGTAAATGCACTAAAGCCTCTCAGTTATCTTGGTACCAGTAAACAGCGTCTAGTAACAGTTGAAGGAATCATAAGAGACTAAAAAAAGATGGAATCACAAAGGGTTATTCTCAATCAGCGCTGAGGAAGAGACTGTCTTCAGAATCAGTCGTCTAGTTCAATCAACACCTGAAATAGCACTATTAGACAGAAATTTGTGAAATTAGACAGTGACAAACAACGTGTCGGTGGTTAGTTTGAAACAGTTCATAGCTACGGTGCCCCAAGTCCGAGGACGATAGCTTTGACAACTTTGTTTCTTCCAAAACAGCAAAGCTGCAACTAGAACAATAATTCCGTCGAACGCACAGTGTCACGTCTCGTTATCTAGAGCCTTTCATAGAGTATGAGCTACAGCCTAATAGATTCCAATGCTTTAGGATCGACTGCGCTTGGCAGCAACGGCGAATAAATCTAGGGTGCAACTAACACGAGGCCCGAGGAAAGACCTGATCCCACCGGTGATAAGAAGAGGTAGCTGGATATAAACTCTTGTGTCAATCTAGAAGTACAACGCTATGCGCACAAAAGAACGTAAGCATGACCCGCTTTACATAGAAGAAGTGGACGCAAACACGGACGAACAACAAAGTCGGTCAAGTGAAACTAACACAGAAAAAAAGCAAACAAATGTTTAGATGCGGAAAACGTACACATAGCAAGCGAAAATGTGAACCCTAGAAAATGTACGCTGGTTCGTCCTCGATATAGCAGTGCGCTTGACAAAAATCGGATTCTCCTTCTGGTAATAATTAACACGGAAAATCTCGGTCCCGAAAATACCGCGACTGTCCCCGTAATTTGCTCCCAAGACAAACCAAAAGACGCGTGCAAAAAACAGCTTTGTTCCGTCCCAAAAACGTGTGCGACAAGGCGAAAAATACAAGGTATTTATATGGTGCGTAGTGACCTAAAAACATTCTCGAATCAGAAAATAGAAGGACAGTTACCGAAAAAATAGTTAGGGTCACTAAGCCACCAATGAGCATAGCGGAATAAAGGTCGGACAGGTAAAAAATAACCAAGGTTACCTCTCGACCGTTCTGGACAGTTCCGCTCATTCTGATTGGATTAATCGTTTTTCTCGAGCACGGAGGCGGTTTTGGACGGAAAAAATGGACTCCCTAACAGAAAGCCAGCAGCCACACTGCAGAAACAATTATTATTAATGTTATTATTACCATTAATATGTAGTTGATAATTCCAACAACATTCATAATAACCAATCTTTATTGCAGAGCACTAACTCTGAGTGGCACACAGTTATTCGTCATATTCAAGGCTTTACCATAATTGATCAATTTATAAGCGAATTCGGCTGTGATAATAATACCATGCAACCAACCGAGTGGAATCAAACGGCGGAAACTAAACTTTATATAAAATATGAATCTGTGTGGATAGGATTATCGGAGCAGACGTCCCTATAAAGGCAAAGTCGACAATCTTGAAAAAAGAACGACAAAAGGTGCAAACGGGATCAAGAGTGTGGGGAAATAATCGCAAGCGAAATCAAATACAAAAAAGGAAAGCAGATTTGTTTCAAAATGAATGGCATGGCTTAACAACTAAAAAGTAGCTTAGTATTGAGTTACTCGCATTAAAACAGGTTGATTCAGGATTCATACGCGGACTCAGAATTATTCTACGCAGACTGACCAGCCCAGAGATCATGTGTGAAAGTGAAAGTTGTTTGTCGGTAAAGCATTATAAGTGTTACAATCTGACGATAAACCACAATCACACTCGGTGTTCAACACCCGAACGAGATTCTGTAATACGGCACATGCGAACAATTTCTACCATGAGTCCCACGTTTGATTCGCGTGATTGCTTATCCAATAGTCAAGGTCACTCTGGCCCTGTTAGTTTCCCGGTACATACTACTGACGGCACGTATAATCTATCACTATAGTGAGAAAGGCGATCAAGTAGACAAACTGTTGTTAAGCATTCGATTTGAAATAACATAGTATCTGATACAAGTATGGTGATGAAGATTTGTTACGTAAACAAAAATTTGGATACGTTTGGATCCATGAATTGTTCAGCTATTTCGAGAATATCTACTGAAGTCATGAGAAGACATTCAGCAGTCAAGACCTGTTTTCTGAGTCTGAAAATTAGAGATGGTTGGTATTCACAGAATTTATTAAGCTAGCGTCTTCGCTACTGACCAAGGGATAACATCATTCAAGGCAAGAAGTGATACTCCTACTATGACTTATGAATCGTGTCAAAGAATGTGGATAACAAATCGCCTGATCTTGATCTGAATGTCCCAACCATAGTGAAAAAACGCACAAAACGATAAAATAATCACTAAACCCGAGAAAGCTTTCGAAAGCCTACGAACCTCGTCTTTAAGGCAAGACGATCGCAACGAGTCTGTCAAGCACAGACCAAATGTCTTACGATCTGTTGATTCGAAAGTTTTGGAAAGCACAATCAACGATCAGCTGGGTTGTACAGTATACGTTATTGCTTGATAAACAGCACGGATTTCGTAAAGGCTTTCCACGCCCAACTAATCTTCTTCAAGCCAGGGAGTAATGAACCGAAGTGGTTGGCGGAGGAAAATCAGTAGGAGATATACTTTTTTTTATTGCTCCAAAGCCTTCCACAGAGTCAACCACACAATTCTACGTATGGGAATACACCAGAATTGTGTCGCTGAACTTTTGCTTCCGTGGATCACAGACTATTCTAGAGCTTGAGATCTTAATATACATGTTAACAGTGCACTGTCTGACTGGCACTCAAGAAGTAGTGATGCAACTCAGGATCTCATTTTAGGTCTCTTGTTGCCTCTACTATTCATTCTTGAACTACCACGGCTGGTATGTTCCCGTTGTTGTCATACGATGATAACGTGTAGCTGGAAGTAGCGTTACCGGAAGGAAAAAGCTACAGAGTAGTCTTGCCAGTTTATATCTCTGGGTTACAACGCATCGGCCTCCATCTAACGGTTTTAAACATTAGTCAGCGTTTCCGCGCCAAGTGGTTTAGGAGACAAAAAGCAACCTACAACCGTCCGTGAGCGAAACCCGGGAAAGAATCTCAACTAGTTTCTTAACTGCCATTTGATGACGAATACGTCAAACATCACACCTGGGATGCCAATCCGGTTTGGAGCTCACCGGCCAAACAGAATATTGATTTTCAACTCACCGGTAAGCTCGCGTTTAGAGTTTAACAGATTGGCTTGTTGGTCGGTCTTTGTGAAAGAGAGTTATCCGATCGAGGGAGCACAAAGTAGGACTACAAAGTACGTATTAACGAGTCCTTTACTTGCCTGCACAGAAAGATTGTTTGAACTGGGTCAATTCTCCAAGTACTTCATCAACGCAGAAAGAAGACATATGTTGCGATATGTTAACATTTCGTTTACTCTCATCAGTCGCAAACGTAAAACATGCGAGTTATATATGACACAAAAATAGAAGACCGTTCTACACAATCGCGAACGCAGTTTGTCTGACCATTGTCTCTCACGTTGTCTACCAGTTCACTTGCAGTTGCGGTGACGTTTACATAGGCAGAACAGACCGACAGCTATCTCAGCGAGTAGCAGAACACGTCCCGAACTGGTTAAAACAACTCATGACACAATCTGAAACCGGTGAATCCGTTACTCGAAGCCCCGCATCATCGATTGCCAGACACCTCATGATAACAGGTCACCAGGTTGACCCAGTTAAATCATTCAAAATATTGTTACGTCAACAGAACCCGAAGCTACTGGCCTTTAGCGAAGCCATGTTGATCAGAACTCACCAGCCGGTGCTATGTGCACAAAAGTGGTTGAAACAACCCATAGGCTTGCCTTGGTGGTGATGACGTGGTGTGACTGTGTGCGTGTCCATACCCTGTCTATCTCTATTTGTGTGTCATATATAACTCGCATGTTTTACGTTTGCGACGTATGTCTTCTTTCGGCACTGATGAAGTTATTAAAGGGAACCCAGTCCCCAAGCACTATTAATATGTCAACAGCATCCGTAGTTTGATCAACAGAATGTTATACCAGTCATCACATTCACGGAGGTACGTTCTTACGCTTAGTACGTGTCCTAATGCGAAACCAGGTGTGGCACTTAAAATGCAAACAATATTCTTCGAGAACAAGGGTGCACTAAGTTTGCAGTATCTCAAGTGAACCTGTCATGACAGCATCATCAATAGATGACTGTATGTGTAGTCATTGTGAATAAGTTCGTGGTGCTAGTATGAGTCTCTAGCAGCGTGACCACCTTTGAAGTGGCTTACGATTTTTGATATCAATAGTAACGAACCGGAACTTGTCGAAATGCGCTTGTTCCATATCTGATTGTTATATTCTGCATTCTAACTTCACCTAGTTTTATTACGATTCATGCTTCTATGATCCTTATCATTCTTGAAACAAAAATTGTTTCCATCTCCCTTTAATCCCCGCTGTTTAGTTATCGTTCACTGTGGTCAAGTGTACATACATAATGAAGGTTGCCTCCAACCAGTAAAACATCAATGAGTTCAATGATCATGCCGATGATAACACAGTAAAAGGGAATACAGTTATTAAGGTGAGTTGGAAAATCAGACAGCTGCAAGATTACAGGTTGCATGATAGTTAACTGTCAAGTAACACTGTTCGAAAATGTGGTTTCGATGGACTGTAGGCTAGTAGAAACTGATTGATCATACAAAATGCACGCATATGCAAAGACAACGGTTACGCAATCGCATAATAACCGGATGGGCAACGGCGAACGTTTGAAATCTCAACATTTTTGACCAACTTCTGGACACTTAGTAGACAACCTGACAAGCAACCATCTGACTGACGGAATGACTAGTCGTTTAAACGAGCAACGGCAGAGCTTGAATGTTTTAAGCAAACAATCGTTCAGTCACGCAGGATGATATTCAAACACTCCTCTATCGGACAAAATTAGCGTGAGAAACAAGTTCAATTTAAGGTCGTGAAGATCATAATGCACCATAGTGAAGAGAAAAATAGCATTCAAGGAAGATGAGCCGCAAAGAGAACAATCCCGAGCGAAGCACTCTATGGTAAGGCTTCCAACGAACGAGAGTACAAATTGTCAAGAAAGCAGACCAAGCAAAAATGATAATAGGTTCAAAACTGGACAATCGAGCCCAAAGAAAGGGGGCTTACCTCGTCCAATGGAAGTATCGAAAAACATTTTGGCCATGAGCGAGATGAAGCCCAAATGAAGATGGATCTGCAGCAAAAACGACAGAACAATTTAAAAATTTAGATTGACATCAACGCTGTACACTGCCTTAATCACTGAGGATGAGAGATAAAACGGGGAGTGAATCGAAAGAGTGCGGACGAACGAGGACAGTTTAAAAGATTTTCTCCAAAAACGATTGCAGAAGCATGGCTGTGAATTTGTGGAACTTACACGCAACTTTGGTCGGTTGTGGAACAGTGGTTGACCGATTCGGTAATCTTTCTCACTGTAGTAATCAGTTGCACGCACAGGACGATGATGGCAAGGGTAATCGCCGGGTTGGTTAACATATATGGGTGCATCTTGCTCATTCCAACGTGCATATTCCCGCATTCCGTCAACCAACTGAGGCCACAGGCGTTTGAGCCGATCGCTTATAAACTGATGGGAAGACTGATGAGAATTGTCCGTCGGAATAAGTTGTAACAGAGCATCCAGGTCATAATTGACCTGTAAATAAAACAAAGTAAAGCGAGGTGATTGATTTAATAAGCAAAGCATAGTGGAGGAATGAAACGGCCGTAGGGGTTCAAGGTGAAGTCTCAGTACAAACGAAAAAAGACCAGATTAGAAAACATACTCATCAACAGTATAAAGCGTCCTAGACAGCCTGAATTTAGGAAGACGTGTTTTTCGGCTACCAGACCACATGAACAACGTTGTTTACCGTGAAATTTGCACAATTATTGACGAAAAAGACAACTAAAGAGACAGCCTGTTCACCGAAAATCATAAACGCATTCGCCAATCCTCGACATATATGACGACGGTCTACAGCACTCCGTCCATGATTCCGCGAACACGTTCGGCTAGTTGACGGCGAGTACTCCGGAATGTTGCTCTCTTGTCTTCATTGTCCGAGTCCACGTGGAAGTGGCAAACGCCGCATTCTTCTCTCTTACCAAATTGGAGATAGCCGCGTTGTTTTCGTCGAACCAGTCCAGACGTTTCTGACATTTGAAACCAAACACCTCGGTGGCTGCTGTTGTGATCCGTTCCTTGAGGTGCTGCCACATATCCTCAAGGAGCGTCTTGCAGACGGCACACTAAACCGCAGCTCTCGTCTCGCAGTTCTCCAGTCGTTTGACATCCAACTTCTGCCGTTGTCCGGAAGACCTACAATAAACAGGCTTACAACATGGATGAACAATTTGGTCCTGACCAATCTATGATCTGTGCTACATTCAGCGCCGCGCATCACTCGCGTGATACGCACTTCACTAATGTCGCGCTGCCGCACAATCACGTAGTCAAGCAAATGTTGATGACCACTTCGTGGATGGGTCCACGTCGTGATGTCGCTCGCATCCAGCTGGAATCGGGTGTTCGTGATAGCCAGCTCGTGAGTAGCACACAGGTGGAGCAGACGATCACGTTCTCATTGACTGAACCAATGCCGTAGGGTCCGAGGACTCCCGGCCAAGCTACTGAGTCGCGCCCGACTCGAGCGTTCAAGTCACCCAGAACAAACAGTCGGTCACTCACTGGTGTCGACCGGATTGTGACGGACAGCTGATCATAGAACTGGTCCTTTGTATCATCAGTGTGACACATAGTTGGACCATAAACACTGATAAATGTAGCACACTTACCTCGACCGAGTCGCAGGCGCATAGACAGCATTCGAGGGCTGATGCCGTGCGGTTCGCCTATCATCAAAGCATTGATGTGATCAGCGACTGCGAAACAGACACCATGCTCCCGAGCACCGTCTGCCGGGTAACCTATCCAGTAGAAGGTGTACCCAGCACCTGCTTCCCGCAACTTACCTTGGTCCGCAAGCCTTGTCTCGCTCAAGGCTGCTACGTCGATTCCATAGCGGCTCAGTTCCATGGCGATCAGTGCGGTTCGCCGTTCTGGCCGTCCTGTGGAGCTGCATCGATCCAGCAGCGTGCGCACATTCCATGTCCCAATGGAAAGCGTCTTGCGTCCCCGGGCCTGTCTCAGGTTGGTCTTTGTGTTACTGAGACTCTAGTGAGCATTGTCTGCTCTAGGATCCGTGCTAGCGAGGTCATCAGGGGAAAGGGTGGGTGTGGCAGTAACATGTTCGCGCCATATCCACCTTGTGGCAAACAGCAAACAGGGACGACTCGGTTTGGCTCGCGTAACGGCCATGCAGTCAAGTCACCCAGAACAAACAGTCGGTCACTCACTGGTGTCGACCGGATTGTGACGGACAGCTGATCATAGAACTGGTCCTTTGTATCATCAGTGTGACACATAGTTGGACCATAAACACTGATAAATGTAGCACACTTACCTCGACCGAGTCGCAGGCGCATAGACAGCATTCGAGGCTGATGCCGTGCGGTTCGCCTATCATCAAAGCATTGATGTGATCAGCGACTGCGAAACAGACACCATGCTCCCGAGCACCGTCTGCCGGGTAACCTATCCAGTAGAAGGTGTACCCAGCACCTGCTTCCCGCAACTTACCTTGGTCCGCAAGCCTTGTCTCGCTCAAGGCTGCTACGTCGATTCCATAGCGACTCAGTTCCATCGCGATCAGTGCGGTTCGCCGTTCTGGCCGTCCTGTGGAGCTGCATCGATCCAGCAGCGTGCGCACATTCCATGTCCCAATGGAAAGCGTCTTGCATCCTCGGGCCTATCTCAAATTGGTCGTTGTGTTACTGAGACTCTAGTGAGCATTGTCTGCTCTAGGATCCGTGCTAGCGAGGTCATCAGGGGAAAGGGTGGGTGTGGCAGTAACATGTTCTCGCCTATCCACCTTGTGGCAAACAGCAAACAGGGACGACTCGGTTTGGCTCGCGTAACGGCCATGCAGTATGGTATTTGGCTTATGTTGCATAGTCATGATTTTTATGGGCTTGGAATACCTCCCCAAGACGCCCAGACTTAGACAGGAGAGCGATTAGGGCCCTCAACCAAAGCCTTCGGCTCAAAAGCCTGTACCACTAGGTAGCAGATGACCCACACATGAACACACAATCACAACAACATCGACCACGAGCGACAACCAATTTGCACTTTCTACGGAAAGGCTTAAAAGCAATACACCTAAATATATCCTGGATCCGGTGACTCGATCGAGGTAAGTGTGCCACATTCATCAGTGTTTATGGTCCAACCATGTGTCA
>LOND01002734.1:0-16935 GCA_014220965.1 Paragonimus kellicotti | reverse complement strand
AACTACCACGTCACCTTTAGAACTTGACAACCGAGAGCATAGAACAACGTCGGGGGCAGGCTACGGTGCATTCAGAACATCTTTCTTGTTCCGAGATCCTCAACTATTCGACGCACAGATGCACCAATGCATAACGCACAGCTGCATTCATTAGTGAGTCATGTTCAGGTTGTCTGATTAATTCAAGAGAAGACATGGTAACTGCCCTGAGGACCCCAGTCGACAATCACATCACCAAGACTTAACTGTCAAGTTGGAACCACAGAATACGATAAATTTTCTGGACAATGTTGTGAACAGTGATAAGTGGTTTTGGATTTCGACCAACATAAACTGAACACAACTCGTAACCGATGGGAGCCTACATGTTTAGATACATAGTCCTACCAGTCACCACTGAAAAAAGCACTACACTTGGGGTTCGCCCCTGACACGGCTCTTTAATACTAATCACCTTTGCCACGAATGGGGTTTGAACTACTGTCCACGTTCTCGCAAGGCAACCCTGTCGATCACTGGGACATCACGTTCACATCAGACACGACCGAATTATCAAAACCAGATAAGAAACAACTCTGAATAGGTGCTCAGAGACAGACCCGGAGTATAGAGCATCTACTCAAAAGGGATTGGTTAGGAAGTCTATACGAATGCGAAAGTTGTAATCAGGTGTGAGATACGTACAACGTATACCTATCAAATCCCCTTTTATTTCCGAACAGCAAAGCTCTATACAAATGAACATCGACAGCCGAAATTAGGTTTAGCAAAATATCCCAAATGCACCGAAGTCATCTGCTTCATTAAGGAAGTGTCACAAACCCGCTACAATCTGATGGAACAGATAGATATAGATATTATGTGAGAGTAGGACAAGAAAACTGGCTATCTTTCTCAGCAAACGAATAAGCGAACGTCACGTTATAAAGAATGCCAGATTCACCATTTTACACTTTACGCCTCGTCCCTCTGTGCCTACTGATTATAGTAACTGTCTGTTCCAAAATTCTAAATATATATACGTGATGGTGTGACATCTGCTTCTATTTAAAGGACAAGATCTACAACGCAACTATTCGCTTAATACAAATCTATGATTGCGAAACGACCACTTTGTATCAATGATGTTCGTAGACCATTTTTTTGATAACCTACGTGAGGTGGCATTATCTTGTGAAAAGTGTTTAGGTTCGTCGACGTTGGAAAAAGTAGTCTTCCTTCAAGCGAACTAGTGTTACTTCATAGGTTAAGGTGCCTCGGATACGTCCTATGACTGTATATCCAATACCCACTGTATTGCACCTTGTTTGCACTTTTTAGATGTTGCTTAGACGGTGGGCAGCCATAACTTAGTTTACTGATATGAAGAGGCGGTCATTAATTTTGGCTTTTGTTAGCTTTACACGTCCTCCTAGAAAGGTTCGGAAAGACGTTATACTGCCGTTTAGAACCATTGTGGAGAAATTGTTACTATGCTGGTTGTTTTAGCTGATATTGTTCACATCGAAAAACCTTACAACAGCAACAGAGGTGTTGAAACCGTATGCAACCGGAGGCCAATAAAAACTGTTTTACTGCTGCTTCCTTTCTTGTATACATATACTTACTGTTTTTTCATTGTCTGTCCCTTCCATGGTTCTAACTTGTCTTCCACGCTTGTTGACTATATCCGCTTGTTCCATGGTTTTTACTGTACATTGTAGACAGAGAATGTGTGATGAGAAATCATCAACACAGTCTATGTCTACAATTTTCCCACCTGAGAGAAGTTCCATTAAATCACTGGCGAGATCACTGAGAGCTCTGTGCAGAAAAACGTTCATTGCAAGGGTAAATAAAAAAAAGCAGAGGTAAAACAGTTTACAAGCATTCCGCTGGAGAAGAGGAAGGTTGACGATAATGTCACATCTCTGGTGTGTGGAAACAGAACACAGAACCGCGAGGCACTGAGGGTTCGAACAAGGTGCGATAGCCTTCAGAAATTTCCGAATGCGGCAGCACATTTCCCTGTCGTTGCACATTCTCACCATCAGGTTTTACCGATCTTTTTGGAGGACTTTTTGTGAGGTTGTGGTTTATGGTGTGCGTTCCCGTCCACTAGTGACTGATGTGCAGCAATGATCTTGATAGAATGCACGGAAACTCAGTAGTCCTCAGCAAGGGGATTCAATGCCAACCAACAGAAACAGCTAAGTAACGAGCGTTATGTAGACGTGTCTATGAATGACTATAGCAGGAACTACACGAGAAGTAAAGATTTGAGAAGACTCAAGATGCCCACCTGCAGCTGATGTCGTGTGAGATGATACAGAAAGAAAGAGTAGAGGACAGTAGAATGGTCTCCATGTAATGTATCGAAACAATTGGCAACTGACAAAGCGCGGATGGAGATGGAATCCAGAGAAAAATGGTGATGAACTGGATTGTTTCACATTATGGAAACCCGAACACAGGCTACCAAAAATCACGCAATCAACAACGGCCGATTAGTAACAATAGTGAAATTTGCGGCACAACCTCGTATCTGCGGCCTCGGTTTAGTGTACTCAATTCATGTATCGGGCCTGTGCTTGCAACTACCCACTACTATGGCAAACCCAAGTATGACGTTTCAGATTAGGTACATTCGAAAGTACAATAAATGTTACCTGCCATCAAAGCGGCTTACCTGAGGTTCGTACTTATAGTGAATTAATACACACATGGTGTTTTGGCCCAGGTATGAGTAGTCTGGATAGGACTGTTTATGCCTTATTCTCCCACTGTTCGTTGTACCCTATCAGTGTGGTCAGTGCCTCGTCTGAGGCACAGACGACAAGCTTAGCTAGTTAGCTCAAAATGAAGGCGCGCGAACAACTGGAATATTATCGAACTTTTGGAATGTAAAGCCCAAAACAAATAAGTGGGTAACCAAAGTAGCGAAGAAGCCAATATGGCAACTGTGGTGGGATTGGGACACAAACTGGGATCGTCTACAACAATCGTTCCCAAGTCGGGTTCAGGATTTATTGCCCTGTGGAAAACGAATCGTGAGCATACATTACCCAAAGTCTGGTGACGTTCGAATAAGTCGTCTGCAATCCAATGATGTAAGACATAAAGATCCTTCTGTATTTTCTCAGTCGCAATTATACTGTCCGCCGTTAGACAAAACATCAACATCCCGCAACAGATCGTCGTGCAGTACTATTGTGATCGCAAAAGACGCTTGGCCTGCAAAGTTGTTTATTACACGAACTCCCGTACAGGTTATGTTAAAACATAGGACCACGAACACGTACACTCATTTGCACGGCTGACGTGCATTCACACATTGGGTAGCAGTACGTTGTCATTCGCCCTGGTGGCACTTCTCCCATAGCGCGTACACACTATTCCGATAGTCGCTTCTGGTCCGTCATCTTCCTGGCGTTGAGGCTTGCCCTTTAGTTCCCGAATGTACGCAGCCTCGTTTGTGAGTAGTATACTACTCACAAACGAGGCTGCCTGTTACACAACAGTAATAGTGAACCGGATAACAAGAATTCAGTATTCAGTGTGCGTTGAATTTCCGTGACGTCAGTACATAATAACGAGGAATAGATAGGGTGTGGGATTGCCAGTAATAGGCAGTGATCAGTAATCTAATTATGAAACTTGTTGACACCCAGCCATTCTCTTAATATCGATCCAGAAACACATCAGTTATCCTAATACTGAGGTAAAGATCATCATGGTAGGCGATGAGCAACAGCAGTGTAAAAGGAAACGTGTAAACGATACTTCAGGCATATAGCTCAATGAACTACTCGGTCCAATATCAACCGCTTTTGTGCCCTGTTTCCCCGAAACAGTAGCAGGATGTTAACGCGTGAGAATTCCTTCAGCAATCAACGTTTGGCTGAGGTTACGAGGTATGGACCACAAGAAAGAAAGGAGGCTTTTACTTAAGGAGTATCTCATACTCCATTCTTAGCCATATTCATTTAATCCCATCAAACGTGAACCGAACTAACAACACAATCAATTGACTACCAGTGTCATAAGTGTGTTACGTCAGTTTCGCCCTATTAGAATTTTGACCAAATAATCCAACTCAGTTCACGTACATCGGAATACGGAAATCAGAATAACAAGCCAGACTCGTTCTGTTTACCACAGTACACATATGCACATGCGAGTCACAAAATAGAAATTCCGCAAAAATCGAACCAGTGCAGAGTGAAATGGCATGCACATCATAATCGAGTAATTTGTTAATAAAGTAGCGGAAACTGACGCATAGCATATCTGATAAAGAACGAGTAGAAAGTAGATTGCATAAAGCAAGGCAACCTATCAAACGGCACATGAGCGCAGCTGAGCAACTTCAATAGAAACTGAACGTTTGTGATACCGATAGCGTGTAATCTTAATTATCATGGAGGAATATTGTTGTTTACCAATCAAGATGGATCACTGGAAACGACACTAGCTGATATTTCTGCATACCACCAGCTGATTCTGCTATAAACATACCAGAATAAATGCAAACGAGACACTATCAGACTGCCCAGACAGGTCAAAAACAGTCGAAGCAACTAGAACTGAAACGAGCGATCGCACGATTGACAGTTGGAACAGTTTCCGTCAAACCACCTTGAAGCCAAAAAAATTCTCCATCTCACATTTGAGATTTTTAATCCCAGGAGGGAAATTAACTGCATACTGACGAGGATCGAACATTGAATACAGACATCTGTTTCGAATAGACCTACTACGCAGTCCCAGTGACATGGGAGCTGATAGCACGACTCAGAAGTGGCATTCCCGGGCTTTCATCGAGTCGCCTTGTCATGTTCTGCGCCGCCGTATGTTCGGAGTTGGACAGTGCAAACAGGCAACTCGGTTGCCTGTCTATACTTCGAAAAGCGACCATCGGTCATTAATTAGATGAACCGATTCACGGAAGCTACTAGGATATGAAAACTTGAGTGCCCAATAGGGTGAAGTTCAAAGATCAAACTCTGTCGCTGGAAACCATCACAGCTTGTATATCGCCAGTCCAGGAGTGCAAGGATTTGCTATCGTAGGTTACAAGAACAACCTGTCCTCTCCAGCAACTACATGTTTTTAGTGCCCAACACAAAGGGTCCGCGGTTAACTTATGTGAATCATACTTGCACAGCTTTCTCTGCCATTAATGCTTGATACCCATCCACTGGGTCGATCATAATTGTAGATACCTACGGCTCGGTGTAAATGACTCAGCGTAGTTACAACCGAATGTTAATTAGTTAAGCATGGATAATGACAACCGTTTGTGTGACTCAGTCCAGATCGAGTGAGCAGTGATGAATGCTGTTACTACCTCATTGGCACCGCTACGCGATGCAGACAGAAAAACGAATACTGAGTCAGGATTTAAGTGCAAACTTAAACAAACATGGCAATGGAGGGACGCAACAAGTCTATGTCTATCCATGACATTCATTTCCTACCTGAAAATCGTTGGTCTCATAGGCACGCCAGTTAATACCTTACGTTCATTTAGGCCCAGATCACCTCGACTATCCGAAGTCACATTCGCAATACTTGATCTAACCCGGCCTTAGGCATGAATGTGATTCAGTGAATCGAACGGTAGAATCGAGGTCTAAGCGCTGACCACCTTGCACAAGAGCATGAATGAACCACGAAGAACGACATGTAAAATACGGTTTTCGTACAAAACAAACATGAGTGTAATATGGACATGACATACCCACGAAATCGACCGACTGGATATTTCTTCGTAAGTGTGACTTCTGTCGAGAGCTTTGCTGAGCAGGACTTGAAGAGATAACATTGTTTGTGTGTTTGAGCGAATACACTTCCGTTTCCAGCGTTTCCATGCGTTGCATCATGTCATTTATAAGTACGGACAGTGTCTTCTTCAAATCTGCGTTACCGACATGAAAGTAAGCGTCGCTAAAGTGCACAATCTGGAAGATGTAAACCAATTGTGTTTGATCCTCTCATGTAATTAAGCACGTTCTATCGAAAGGACAGTATAGAAGACCCTACCAATTAAGCCGTCCATACTGATCAACGAAAAGTCTAACAGTACGACAATAACTCGTAACACCATCGAAGCAAATAGCCAAACAATG
The DNA here is from genome assembly GCA_014220965.1 of Paragonimus kellicotti. Classification (NCBI taxonomy): domain Eukaryota; kingdom Metazoa; phylum Platyhelminthes; class Trematoda; order Plagiorchiida; family Troglotrematidae; genus Paragonimus; species Paragonimus kellicotti. The sequence goes on along the minus strand of LOND01002734.1, from coordinate 10,825 downwards.
TCAACTTTAGACATAAAAAAACCCAGTCGCTTCGTAGCAAAGTCAACGACATACTTCAAGCCAAGGAAAATACGTGGAAAACTAACCATAAGCAGTGTTGTCCGCAGTGTATGGTCCGTCTGAAAGTGCGCTTTGTTTAGTTGACAAGACGGAAACATAGTCTCGCGACAACCGCAAAATTTGCGAACGCAACTGTAGTTAGGGGAAAATAAAACATCAGAAAAGATTTGTGAACGGGAATAAACATATACAGGGTAGGTCAAAAGAAGACTAGTTGCAGCACTCATGTTGTACGGATGAGACATGGACGCAAAGCGCGTTATCCTCGGTCCGGCGTGCCGCTGTTTCGCGCGCGTGCACTAGAGGAATATATATGTACGGGCGGGGAGTTGTTGCTACCTCGTCTCAGTAACCATTGTTCACGTGACCTTTGACGAATACTGGCTAGCCACCTCGCTTTCACTTTTGCCTAACTCCTGTCTCCAAGCACTGGTATATATATATATATATATATATATATATATATATATATATATATATATATATATATCATCATCATCATCATCATCATCATCATCATGACGCAAATGACGTCTTGGTCCGTTTGTCTAGATAATCTGTATCCGCAAAACATCGTGCTACGTGCGGAGCCCGATCCCAAATTCACTCCCGTCCTCATGTACCTTTACGCTGAAACAAATACAAGTATGGGACGCCTAGGTCGGATGTCCACACTGGTTAAACGGTGTCAAAAAGTTACAATGCTCACTCAGAGTGAGGCCAGAAGCATAAAGGATCCTATTTCGTCGTCGTCAAACAATACCTGTTCTCTCTGCTAACGGTTACTTAAGACCGATCATTTACATGGAGGCATTCGGAATTGACGAGTGTCTCGAGATGTGTTGGCAACTAATGTGCGATTTTCTTGCCGACAGATAATACGTACATTTTATCCAATTTCCATCCTCCTTCGCACGCCATCTTCCAATGCCTTGATCCTCGTCGGTGGGCAAACTTAAGAGTGCGGGCTTCAGCCTTGTTGAAAATGGAATGAACGGGCGCCGCAGAGTGCGATGACATTTGAGGTGATTTGAGGGTAATGTCGATGATCGAACATTAACGTTCATTATTCTTGTTCTCTGCTTGATCAGAGAGTTCGAAGGAGAGACGCTCTGGTGCAATGTGTATACGTAGTGCGTCCTCATCACAGCGACTCCACGTAGATGCACTCTTGGACAAATAATGTACACCCTATGGCATATACGGTATTTGGCTATAAGACGACAGCTTTTCAATATGGAAAAGCTTTACAACAATCTGCACTATATCACTTCTCAGGCTCGCTACGGTTTGTCAAATTTTATCACGTCGTCAGTAACTTCAGAAAAACTGAGGGCTTCAGTCTTGATGCTGTTCCTTTGGAATCATGTATAAGCCAACAAAAGTAGAAATCAACTCAGGGGTGAGTGTACACTATTGACTCAAACTACACTAAGGCTGGTCTCAGTTTGTATTCAGTCATTCCTATGCGTCGACTCTGTGTCAGGCCTTGGGCAAGCTTCGAAGTGCAACTGACGAGCAATCACCACTTTGCCTCACTTTATCGGCAGCAGAAGAGGGAAGAAGAGAACAATTCAACGTCTTTTTCTATTACCGATCGTCCACTCGGAGATGTGGACGCACCAATACCACACTACAGGTTTCGTGACAGATCACATCTACCCAGTGATCAACAGTAATACCCTACTTCCATTAAACGATTACAAACCAACTGCTGGCATACAAATAAAAAGGCGGAAGAGACGGATAGATAGTGTACATCCAGCAACTGGTTTCTAGCATGCTTTGTTCGGCTGGTTTATTTCAAGTTATCGGTTGACACATTATCATATTTAGTCATATTCAGTTAACCTGGTTCCGCCATAATATTTTGTCCAGTCTAATTTACGCACGGCATTTTTTTTAAAACAACGCAGGTTTCCAGAGAACAACGCACCTCAATCTGGAACCACATTTTTGGACCAGCTGTCTACCTCGACTTGAATGACGCAGCATCGATACATACATAACGTGGTTAAATAAGACGTGTCGACAGGAAGTGAGACGACATGGCCCAATAACACGGCCACAAAACTGGGATAAGCCAAGTGGTGCTTACCATTGTGGTAGCGTGGCTATAAAACGTCACGTCACAGTCCATAAACGGCGCGGTAAATCTGAAGAACAGCAATGACGTGCTTCAGATTCTGTGGGAAAATTGTTAGTTTTCGACCACCTCTTAGTAATTTAAAAATCTATGCCAGTCATGAATGCAACATTTTATTAGCAATCGTTTGGTGAAAAAATTATCGTATAGCACAATCTGTTAAGGAAATATCGTATTGTTGGTTTGTCTATTTGCAGTCACCGATGCATACTAGTTCCCAGCCCAGGGGTGTCATTCAAGCGCTGAAACGCCTCCAGAGACATGTGTGAGCAACCAGGTGTTATGGGTCGTGGACCATGGTAGTCGAACTGCTGGATCGATAAGTCCGAGACTCGGCGTGAAATGCGCGTTCACCCCGAGTTCGGCTGGGGTGGCTGTGGTTACAGCGATGTGTTGAGGCCGCACGCTAACCCGACTCCGTTAGGAGGCATGTTTTTTCGGCAAGCCCTTTGGATGGGACTCTGTATTTTGTATCCTGGTCCACACTCCGTGAACGATCGGTATTGCTTCAGTTGTTTCAGCCCTGCCTTCAGCTTTCAAGGCATCCGTCAAACTGCTACTCGGATGACGGCCGCTCTAACACCTGAGACAGGGCTTGCTCGTTCTATCCGGACGTTCGAACGAGAACGAAGGCCGACGCTTACGCTAGTTTGAATGGGTCGTTCAGGTACTCACTGAAAGGCCGATTTGTCAGGTGATCTGTCTGTGTACATTCTACGTCGTACAAACACACCCACGCTGTCAGCGCTCACCGTATGCGTTAGCTCGCATCTTCGCCAGCTTGGTAACCAGAACCAAGCCTACTAGCTTTGTTTACACCTTACACCCAGCGGGTCTGTGTCCTCCTATTCCGAAAGAGTCAACCGATCCCTGTCTGCCAGCCTATCCATGCGCACATTAGCTGTGCAACCACATTTGCTGTTGAAGCAAAGAGAAGCCCCTCGGGATATCTTAAATTAATATCGACACACGTGAAAGTGACATCCAGACATCTTACATTGGAAAAGATACATAATTACTTACGACCAAGACAACAGATTGAACTAGCTGAGCCTATTTGACGTTGCGGAAGAAAATGGAAATCGTTCGTTTGAATGAGACGGGAAATCGGCTAGGTATGTAGCCGGTTAGTTCAATACCGCTGAAACGGGAGAGACCAGATGGCCTAAGGACGAAAGAAATAGCCGAAGGAATGCAGACTTCCGGAGCGAACGTGTACACGGTGACTTTGAAGACGGGGTATGCCAGTGATTTCACTAAGTACGCAGTAAAAATGTACCGGTATCCAGCGGGACAATTTTAGACATTCAGCACTAACACCGTCACCATTATCACCACTAACAACAACAACAGCGGAGTTTTCTCCAAATTTTCACAGGAACATCAACTCTTGTGCCCTGACTAGAGAAGCAACCGAGATATCAACGGCACTAGCTATTGCATGGTTTGCACGGATTGAGAATACAAGCAAGTAACACTTAAGAACAACTTCAGCAGGAAACAAACTGGCTTTATTTTCGTGTGTTCCAAGGAACGGTCTTGTTATGAGAAAAAAAATGAATTCAATCGTGTCAAGTGTTCGAAGGATAGGTTGACAATGTAGCATGCATGTTGTGCTTGGAGCGAAAAATCGACCCCTTGGTGGTCAGAAAAAATCAAAATTTTGGGCGTTCGGAACGAAGAGTATTTGCAGTTTCTGAGTTAAGCACTCGTTCGATCGAAAGGCTTAGACGGACAGAGAGACCATGACCATCCGTTTAAAGTGCCTCGGCAATAAATCCGTGTACCATGCCGCTGGATAACTGCACAACCCATCCAACTGTATGTTTCCACAACAAAGTCGTCACTTTTTCACCGAGCACATCACTCCGCTTACGCGTATCGAATAAACCGCTGAGCTGGCAGTATGAGAAATGCCTTCATCTTTACATTAAGAAAAAGATTAATTCGGTGTACGTAAAGAGCGGAATATTTCAAAGTGATCTATCAGTCGTACTCTGCGTTGCGAAGTTTGACTCCATCAGAAGTGTCTCAATAATTAGACCGTGCTTCAAGAAGTGTGACGCCTGTTCTGTCAAAAAGTTGATTGATTGAGGGTTGATTGATTTGGAAGGATCTGATTACGGCAGGGCTTTTTGTAGCTTCTAGCTGAGTGTATATCTCATGAGTGGAATAAAATTGTCCGGTCTGTCTATTGTTCAGTTCGTATCACGCAGAGGCCGATTTGCCAAGCACCGAAAAATCAAGGAAGTGATCAAAGCGAAGAAAATGGTTATTAAACAGATCAGCCCATTATAGTTAGCGAGCAAGCTGCAACTGTTTGCGCCAAATGGAAAGCCGGACCAGTTCCCAGGGGCTATCGACTATCAATAGCCTTTCGGTCTTGGGTTTAAGAAAGACGAGAAGTGAGCAACAACCACTTGATGAACATGCGATAAAAACGAAGTGGCAAGGTGTACTGTCTTTTTATGGTATACCCTACTGGGAGTAGTTAAATAGGGTTGTATTACGGCCAATAATGATGTTCTCATTCAACTGTGTACACCAAACGACTAATTTCCGTTTTTCACGAGAGGGGTTGACATAAGGGATGACAGTTTAAACGCAAATTGGTAAGGCTGCAAACACTACAACAACTGAGAATTTTTCCTCTCGGTGTCCGCCCTACTCTGCAAATTATCCGAAAAGCGTGGGAAACGTCCAGAAGAACAAGCTAGGTTTGATGAGAGTCGTAGATGTATTAAACTAATCTTCGTCTTCCAATCGGTCTCCGCCATGTCCCAATGAGCAACGGTGGTGTACCCGAACATCAAGGAAGCCTAGAACTCCACTGACAGAGCTGTTTTATTGAACTGCTTGGTGAATGGTGGGGTACCTGAAAAACGTGTTCATTCTAAAGGTATTACGCAATTAAAACTATGGTAGAGTTAGGACATATGGTACACTATCGTCGGCCCCAATGAAATCCGGCAAGGTCGTCCAATCTCCTTATTAATCCATCTTTGCAATCGATGACGTTCTGTGCAAAGTTCTTGGTGGTCTCATTAGTGACGAGACGGGAGTCCTCTCAGATGACAAAGCACAGACAGTCCAATGGGCGTCAGACAGCTGGGTGATTAAAAAACCGAAGTGGTGTACACTTTGCGCCGTCCGAGTGTAACTTGCTCACGTAAGGCCGGCAAGGGGCTGTTTGCGTACTCATCTCGTGTGATGAGTTGGCCAAACGTTGTGCCTACCTCAAGGGTTGTGTCTCAGTTGATGATGGCGCTGGACAAAAGAGCTTATTACGTATCTCTAAAGCCAGGTTGGCATTTGTTGACTTGAGATAATTTTGATGCAGACGTGACGTCTGCCTATCGTCAAAAAGGTCTACAATGCAATTATGAAAACGGTATTACTCTACAGTATCGAAACCTGGCCGTCCTATATCGATGACGTTTGCCGAGTATCTGAGTTCGACAGCCGCTGTCAGTGGAGCATTGCTCGTGTGGTGTGGCAAATCAAATTTGGCCATGATGAGGTTTGACGAAGTGCCGGGAACAGATGATCTCACTTTACACGAGGCAGTTCCACTTGATTAGTTAGCGGGACTCAGACACACGTTAGGCATGTCAACCCAGCGCCAACTATATGATTTCTTATTTGCGCTCTCTAGACATGACTGGAAGAAACGGCACGGCAGAAAGTCAATGACCTGGCGAGGGATATGAATAAACTGGCAAGTTTGGCCTTCGCCGGTTCATCGACGTCGTGAGACGCTGAATACATCTGGCCAAAGGCCAGCGCGGGGTATGCCCAAGAGCTGAAACCAGTGACCATAATAATATCACATGCTTGTTATTGTAGCGTCCCTTAGTTGTTTTATGCACATATGCTATTGACAAACGTATACACAAGAAACATGAAAATAAACCGCAATTGTGCGTATTGTAAAGCTGACAATTTTACGCCTCCTTTTGTTATCGTCACATGGTTTCTTCCACGTCCACCTGTTTTCACCCACTCAATATTCTCTAGCAATTATGATTCGTTTTATGAACAACCACCAGAGTTTAGAGTCATTACACGTAAGAGCCTTGATAAACTAAACCACCGTCCGTAAAAAGTCCGGCAATAAGGGGGTAATTGAATGTCATAAGAGATATTAAAAAACAATGAGCACAGGTCAGAGCAAGGAAAGGTGGCATCTAAAAAAAACAACGTATATGCGTGCTTGACATCAAAATCAAGCAAAAAGATGACTGGACATGCAACCAACTTTTATGGGAGTGACAAAAAGTCAACTAACTTGGTGTTCCAAATGTGATACCTCCGAACGATCTGGCAAAAACCAGAAGAATAGAACGCTTGTGGAGACGATAAAAACGAAGGCAATTAATATTAAACGCATAAAACGATTCCATGAATGCGTAAACCGAAAAGTACCGTTAGATTGCAGCATGCTCCACACCTCAAATATCAGTCTGAAAGAGAATTTGAAGAAAAATATCACATTAAAGATGGTTAAACCGTAACACGGAAAAACTCAATTGGACTGTTCCATTGTATGTGACAAATGCTATGCTGGAGAAGAACAGCGTGTCCGATCTTGCATCCGCAAGCTGAAATACGATGGTAAAGCTAACACTAACATGTCCGTTAATCAATCAACCACGTGAATGTTTAAAATTCAGAAAACAGGATATGTGATCGGGCAACGTGATTCGGAAAAAAAAGACTGCAACAGAGAGGGGAGTATACAACGCAAAGGTCAATATGCGTATTCAAACAGTAAGAAAAAAAGACGAAAGATTTTATACATTCAACACATAAGTCGACTCATGCGGGTGCCATTGATAGATTTTACGCCATATCCGATGGTATCTCTACCTACAGACACTACAGATCATTTGATCCAGAAGAACCTTAATATTAGTTCAGTTGGGATTTCGTACGAATTTGTTGCTGACTGCGCGAACTCGGTGGTTACCATGCCGGAGAGACAACGACACCGTCACGCATTCTATCGTGGTAGTAGCAACTGCTTCAGTTTGGTAGCCCGATATAAGAGAGAACGCACGTGGTCCTGCATACTGTATCGTAACGAATATATTACGATATGCAAGGTGGGCACATCCTTTCCACGGCTGCTGTATTGCCTTTTTCATTCCATTCCGATATCCACAAATAAGCCTTTGAGTCAGAGCCATAGGTGTGCATACGAAGCATTCATCCAAGACATCAAAAGCGGACGCAACCGAACAATGTAAATAAAGATATGATCACACTGTTGTGACCGAAAAGGACGCTTGGTCTGCAAAGTTGTGTATTGCATGTGAAAACATACAACAACGACTGCATGCACACATTTGTATGGCTGGTGTGTATCCGCACACATTGAGCAGTAGTGCATTGTCATTCGTCTTGGTAACACACCCCCTAGCTGCATACACACGGTTCCAATAGTCGCTTTTGACCCTCTCGTCTAACTGGCGTTAAGACCTGTCCTATAGTTCCCGAATATACGTTCTATACTACACACAAACGAAGACGCATGCAATACAATATTCCAAAACTCACTGCCCGACAGTCCCGCCGTTCACATGATTAGCCCACCACACACGAGCAGCGACAGTCCAATATGGGCAATCGACAAATGCATTTCGTTCCAGTAAGGCCGGCTTCTTAACTATGCAGAAAAAAGAACGTACGGAAGCAGAACATGACCATCACTTCGTCGAAAGACTCACGTCTTTTCGGTATCAAGGATGGCAAAGAGTGATAACCAGTATCATCACTGACGGCAAAACATCGGGCGATTAGCACTGGTGTTTATATATATATATATATATATATATATATATATATAGCGATAGAGAGAGAGAGAGAGACAAAAACGTAGAAAGGAAGTACGATGACAGTAAGGACGAAAACACTTTACCAGCTCCACTCCCCCAACCACTGATTACGGCTGGCAGAAATATCTATCAATGTCTTTAGTCAACGGCACACGGTATTTTTTCGATGCTAACGCCAGAGAGGTCTACCACAGAATAAACAGACTGCAGTTTCTCTATACTCCTATATCAAACCATGGGTTACACCTGTACTCCTTTTTCCCGACAGGTAACCAAATTCGGGAATTATTTTTTGGAACCGTGAATAGTGTTTTGGGTCTCGTTGATTTACTTGCTAATCACACCGTTAGACGACAAAGGACTCATGTGCGAAGTGGACTACAGATATTGCAAAGAGAAACTGCTTGGCCTCGCAAGACTCATGCGTTTATCTAGTTAATAATAACGATTATGAACCTTACCAATGGGTAATGTGGCGGGAACCACAACAGCAACGTGGAATAAACCATGAGAAAAAGGTCAAAAATGATGAAAGTGGATAAGGACAGGACACAACAGAGGAACTAGAAATGTTGTTGATGCAGGAACACGTGTGACACGTTTCCATTTCAGATAAAGCCTCAGACCTGCGGCTTGAGTGATCACGAAACCCTCGATGGAGCAAGCTGTAAAGACTCACCTTACTCAATTGAACGGTCAAGGTCTTCGTATTTCGTGATAACGTCGTTGCTAAACAAACCTGCGACTTTATCCAACTGCTTGTAGTCTCAGTGAGTAGTTTCCAATATGGTAAACAGCCAGCTGGCACACACAATACCTGGCAAAATCATCGCTGACTGTGCAAGTGAACTAGATTAATAAAAATGGAAACAAATAAATAACACACTACAATTCTCTGCGTTGCAGCTACCTGTTGTAGTCTTGGCCACTATAATATAGAAGGCTTGGGAAGATCTGTTACGAGCTACAAAGACGCGTTTAACAGGAAGTCGCGGTATTATCAAGCCATATTTGTTGGAAGCTTGCTTCACGCATTCACAACTCAGTGACAGGATAAATTTGCCCGTAATTCGAACACTCGGGGCTATGACCTACTTATTGCACGTTGACCCATCAGTTCAAATAGGTGTGTGGCTTTTAGGCCGCTTGTCCCATTGAGAATTATAATGGTCTCAAGTGGACCCCACCATCTTTGTTCTCGAATAGTACAACTCTAGCTCCTTGTGTCGGTCGTGATAGGATTTGTCTTCAAAACCCACTACCATTTGATACACACACTGGCGAACTTTCGTAATGCACTGAATATTATTAGGCGGATAAGGCATCCACGCCCGTGAGCAGTACTCTAGATGCGGTCTGTTATGACCCGCTGGTCAATTCAGCGATTCAGCGATTGATACACGGGTTCGAGGCAGGGGCCCAAAGTACCCGGATCCAGTCGGTTTTTCTTGCTCAGTGTCAAGCGGGCTTCCGTTGATCTGAAATGCAATCATTGAAAACAGGGTGTAGCACCGCTCTTGGGGATTACAGTAAATACCAAGAACAGAGTAAGGTTACATGAATAATGGATTTTTTCGTAAATGAGAATCAAGCAATGCTTTAAAGCGATCTCTAGAAGTGCTGCTAACGACCTCAGACGGAAGACTGTTCCAAAGGTTAATAACCCTGTAAGAAAAGAACTGCTGCCTAAGGAAGGTCCGAGGACGAAGCTTGAAAAGCTTCCTGTTGTGTCCTCGCCGGCCGTCATCATTCGCTATCATAAAGAACTGTTCAACGAGACCTACTCTAAAGAAGAAGTGTGTGAGAATTAAATCACCGCGGAGTCGTCGATATTCAAGTGGATATAGATCAAGAATTTCAAGTCGAGACTCGTACGCGACATTTCTCAAGCCCGTGACTAGTTTGGTAGCCGCGCGCTGGACACGCTCAACAGCTAATATGTCTTTCTTCAGGCCGGTATACACGACCTGATTGGCATACTCGAGGAAGCGGTCTTATATAAACTCCGTAGAGCGTCTGAAATGCACTCTTGTCTATGCGGGGGAAAGTACGCTTGATCATCCTAAGAGCGGCAAATCCCTTTTTTGCCGCCATCTCATGGTGATAGGCGAAAGATAAGTTAGACGACAACCAGATGCCCAGATCTTTCTTCAGATCGATTTTCATGATATCTACTGTGCCGAATGCACTATGAATCACGAAGGCATTGCCAGAGTCTCCACCGAGTGACATGTGTGCGCATTTATTGTCATTTAGTGGGAGACTCCAATCGTCTGACCAGCGCTTAATCGCGTCAAGATCAATCTGTAATGCACTGGGATCAGTGGCATTCCAAATTTTTAGGTCATCGGCGTATAGGAGGGTGTTGCTGGAAATATTCTCCGGAAGGTCGTTGATGTAGATCAGGAATAACAGAGGACCTAGCACTGACCCTTGAGGAACTCCCACAGAAATGAAAGAGGGAGATGAGAGATCTGATCCGGTTTTAACTCTAAAAGTTCTATTATCGAGAAAAGAGGCAATCCAGCGAAGAACCTCTCCTTGAATACCATAGGCTTCCAGTTTTGTTTCAGAGGGCCGTGTGGGACACGGTCGAAAGCCTTGGCAAAGTCAAAGAAGATAGCATCTGAGATGAGGCCATTGTCTTTGGCCTCCGTCAGACTATCCATGAAAACAAGCATATTCGTTATGCATGACCGGTTAGGAAGAGAGCCAGGCTGCGTAGAAGAGAAAAGGTGGTTTGACAAGAAGTGGTTGAGGATAGTACGCTTTAGTGATCGCT
>LOND01002733.1:36034-70073 GCA_014220965.1 Paragonimus kellicotti | reverse complement strand
TGGTCTTATTAGTACCACACATCACATTTCTCGTTCTGTAGTGTTTATGCTACTCTACTCATGTAATTTTCCCGTCACTTCTTGTAATACTATCAGTTATAGAACGCAAACATATCTTCAAGTGTGTAGACCTCTAGACACTTAGTCCAGTACGTAGAATTTGTTGGCAGTACGCTCATATTCTGTCTTTCAACCGCGTTTGGAGATTCATTAGTCTGATTGTTATGATTTCACACGGGATAGTACGTACTACGGTACGAATTGAAAACAGTGACACGCATGTTGAAATGAATGACAGCTCTCGCGTTCCGGAAGACTTCACTCTAGAAGCGACGGTCGAAACCAAGTCTCGTATTGTATTTCTCAATGTGAATAGCATGAAGTAGAGTTATTAATTTTCAACTGTTACTCTGTTGTCCGTCATCCGGATGTTCAGGACTGACACGAGCTTCCACATGCACATTGTTTTTCTATTCGCATCAGGTTACTCATTAACATCACTGAGTAGTGTAAACCATTTCTAATTTCTCATTAGGACCACAGTTCGTATAAATACAAACCATTCACATTTCCGGTCTCCCCACAAGCTCGAAAGTTTATCGGTCGACCAAGATCCGTACATGAAGTAACCGTAAAATGATCTTTGCTGACTCAGTATATCTTTGATAAAATCTCCATTGCTAAATCATCAGTAACCCAATGTTGAGTAACCGTCAACTCTTCGGTTACATAATGCTTTCTCTAGCTTAATAGGGTGTGTAAATCTTCTCACATTCCCAGTTCATTCTTGTTGTCTGCTTCGCTTAAGGACCTATTATTAGTAGTATCACTATCAATGTCTGCTCATATTATGTTGAATTCTGGACGGTATCACAGCTTCTCGCCGGCTCACTTCCATGGGTCGTAGTCGATTGGTCACCGCCATGTGTTTAAAAGGTCAATAGATTACAACGGCTTGAACCGAAACTTGAAACGAGGTGCTATACACTCTATAGAGATATCTCATTTTTGGAAAATAATTCCCTTAACATATGGTCTAAGGCAGTGGTTCTCGAATACCTCCAACATATCACCCGTCTAGCTTCTGAAACACAACGTCGTCGACGCTCCTGGATTAAAAGTATTGTGTAAACACCAAAATCAGAGTAGAGACCACTAAAGGTAGCATGTAACATGCTGCAATTTACAGCTCAAAGTCAACATTGAAACGAGAAGTTCCGATGTTTGCCGATAGCCGGTTGCACGAGCGCTATTATTTCAACGTAGAACAAGACATAAAATAACATTCAGTAGCTCCAATGAAGAAGACGGGTCAACTATTTCCTTTCGGAAAAGTAACTGTTTCTTCTTGCATCATACAGACTTGCTAACTATGTCTCAGATGCTGAGTTATTATGCGTACCGGTGGTTCGCTGTAGAACATATCACATGCCGTTGCTGCCAGTAAAGTAAACGCTGTCTGGTTCCACTGAATCCCGCAGTTACTGACGGAGAAGATCATAGAGGACTTGACGACAGTAGAACAGAACAGCACCTGTAAACGTGGATGAAGCAGTACATTCCAAACCCTATGAGAACCAGTTCCATGTTTTCCCTATACTCCACGATTTCATCTGTCCACTGATACTTCCGTCCTATGTCGCAAAAAATACTGCTAAATTTTTATATCCGACTAGTCGACGTGAACAATTCCCGTTGTGTTGTGCGATTGAGGTTAATTCATTCGTTGATTGCTTATATATAACATCTATGTCGATTCCATCATGAATCATACTTTCATGTTCATTATTGTTTTGTCTCATTAATCGCCTTTTTCATTGGCTACGAGAAATATTTAATGTTAACGGTTCAATCAGTTTCGACAGCCTCTGGAACCATTCCCAGTTCCTTAGTGACCCAACAAACCTTCCCCTCACTCGGTGAGCAGTTCGTTCTTCGTTAATTCGCATCATCTTTGTTTCGTTTGGATGCAATGGCTAAACTTTCCATAGTGGGTTGTTTGTTCCAGACGTTCATCGTAGACAACTGACTTTGATTTATTTTGGACAACATTAGTTACGGAGTTTAGCGCTCATTTGACATCGACCGTTATGCTGCCTACCAGATCCGTACAGCTTACAGTTCAACAAGGAATCACAACTAAGGTATGGCATATTAATCTTACTCATTATTGTCATTTGTAGAACCGTATTAAACCGTCACCTTTGTTGCTGTCTTCAACCTTTAGTAGTTGAATGGGTTGATTTACTAACATCATTTGAGAAATTTGGCGACCAATGTAACCACAGTTCCGGAATGACAACTGTCTACTTATCATGGAATTCTTTCAACGACTACTGGGTTAGCTTTCTAACAAAGTCGCGTCTTCAGCTTACGTAGCGACAACCACCGTGGTTATAAGCATACTAATCGTGAAACAACCAAGGCCGAACTTAACTATCACAGTGCCCATGGTCATGGACTTTCGTCGGGATGTTTTCACGTCTCACATCCTGATAATTATTAATAGATCATGTGGCCATCTTTCAGAACGTGCGTTAGCTGGTGCCTTGCTTCGGGATAGGACATTCGCTTGTTAAGATAGTGGATTTGACTGAACTGACAACAGGTGCAATTTGTGGTAGCATCTGGAATTAGTTTCGTAGGACTAGTGGTTTAGTGGATTTGAGCATCTATCGTTAATCCACATTGGTGGCGAACTGAATCAGGTGTCCTTCCTTCTTTGAGTGGTCAGTCTATACAGAAACGAAACCAACTGTTCTGTGTGAGTTTGTGTTCATATGTCATCACACAACAAGAAAGTTGGATTCGACTTCATTTCCCATTCGAAATTACCCATCAAAGCGGTTTTGGGCTTACCAGCCCTTAACCACATCATCGTTTGACAAACACTTTGCGAATTCTTCTCCTCTTCAACAGAAACGTTAAACAATACACGTTGTGGAAGAAGCACTTTCATTAAGTGGATTGTATTATTAGCATCTCGTATATCGGTAGGAAAATTACAGAGTTGTCGACTATTCTCAGACAGACTGTCACATTACACAGCAGAGACGAAGATGGCCAAATGTCTAGTGCCCTCATGTGTCATCTGCACTCAGTGTCCTAATCAACTTTCTGTAGAGTAACCTTGACAAAATAATATATCGCAAACGTTCCATTGTAATTCGTAACATAGACAGATGAAAGGAGAAACAGTCACATACAGCCTTCTTAGTTGCACGGTACTCTAAAAATTTTCGTCCATTGTATAGCAGAATATCTCTACATACAAGCGCATGAATAAATTCACGATCAAAAAATACTGACAATATATGTACCAGTTCCGGAAATAGAATATGGCCATCAGCAATATCTTGGACAACATAATTTGAAAATTACTCACATCGGATTACAGCTTTTGCCAGTCAGCTCCTTTCAACATGAAGCAGTAAACTGTCGATTCCCTCCTGTTGAAGCTCATGTGTGTGCATTTAAAAGCTCCCAATAAAATGTAATTTATCCAAGTGTTAGTCAATTGGTTATAAGAAGCGTCAAACTGAACTGACTCCCAGTTCACACAAGGATGAAATGCTTCGCACACTTTGGATCGTATACTTTTCTGAGCAACCTTCTATTCAGCTGTTTGACTGTCTAATTTTGGTTGCGATTTTAACAAGCGAGCAAGGCCACTTTCCTTAAAAAGAGAGTTCGGTTTTGCAAAAGTTAGTTCGATGGGTCTTCCGAATTTTTGTCTGTCCGTTCCGTTTAGGTTATCGCCGTTGGCCGCGGAGTAAGCCTCAGTCACACACCCCTTACTGTCCGTTTTCGGAAAAAATAGAGTTCATTTTTCTGTTTACTGTCGACTTTCGATCAGCCCTTGTCGAGATCTCATATCGCGCTCAGATGCGAACGCACTTACAAAGTAGACATATTATGGTATGCATGACTAAGAGTGGATTTCCGTCCCGTGGGCTTGTCGGACGGGCACACCCATCACCACGGCGCTGGTCTCGACTTGACCACGGTCGAACTATCACATCTAAGCGACCAGTCAAGTTTGCATACATGTAATGTTCGTGCAACCCAGTCACTTACGAATCGGTATTTACCGTTCCGTCAGTTTCAGGCGATGAAATTCCGTTTAGGACTCAGTCAGATTTCTAACACAGACTATGTCAAATGTACTTTTGAACATTCTGACAAATTTCGGTGACCCCAGGAAATTTCAAGTTGAACATCACCCACAATTGATCGCAGCTGTCGCATTCCCATAGACTTTCCAGTCGGCCCCTTTCGAAAAGAAGCACTAGACTCGAGTTTCGCTCTCATTAGAGCTCGTCAGTAGTGCATATCCTTGCCACTGCCGGGACTAGAACTCCGGCCATGCTTTCATGAGGCAACCGTGTTTACCACTGCGCCATTGACCTCACATTAGGCACGACCGAATTATCATATGTGAACGCTCAACCACTTTCGCTTGTGAGTAATGATCAGGTTGCCCGATCGTCTCGAGAGGAGACACAGTTACTGTCTGTTAACTCCAATCGATAACCCCGCGATTAGGACTTCCTAGACAGGTCGAAATCTCCGATCTCATTAAACCTGTTAGGCGATATTTTAGATTACTGATGAGACTTTCCAGTCATCATCAGTAATCTAAAATATCGCCTAGCAGGTTTAATGAGATCGGAGATTTCGACCTGTCTAGGAAGTCCTAATCGCGGGGTTATCGATTGGAGTTAACAGACAGTAACTGTGTTTCCTATCGAGACGATTGGGGCAAATCTGATCATTACTCACGAGCGAAAGCGATTGCACGTTCACATATGATAATTCGGTCGTGCCTAATGTGAGGTCAATGGCGCAGTGGTCAACACGGTTGCCTCATGAAAGCATGGCCGGAGTTCTAGTCCCGGCAGTGGCAAGGATATGCACTACTGACGAGCTCTAATGAGAGCGAAACTCGATTCCATGAAAGCCCAAAAACACGTCTGATACGTATAACTTACATTTTTCAGACCTATCAACTTGTTACTCATGAGTAACCAAAAAATAAAACGAATGTTTTGCGTTGGGGAGTATTAAAATGAAACAGATGAATAAATTCGGCCGATAGGCAATCTGGCTTGGAAACTGTCACTACGCACAATGGCAGTCTATCAAATAGGACTTGTTAGAACAAACTTGATAATTCTCAACGATTATGTAACTTGTAGTTTGTTAGAAATGTAAGTCCAGATTAGTGTTGACGACATTCTTCACCTGTGTAAAACCAAAGGATAGTAGGCGCCAACAAGGTGTGCTATCATCAGAACAAGTCAAATAAGAAATAATAAATCATAAATGTCTCTGTTTATGTAACGCTCGCCCTGGCCACAGAAACTCAGCTCCATCGCATCTAAGACATTCACTGGCTTGACGTTGTGTCAACTCATCAAACTTTGAGAAGACAGATTCGTGAAAATCAAACAGAACTTCAAAAAGGTCGCGGGTGCAGAAAACACTTCTACCTCGCAAGAATCACAATGTTCCCATTATCATAGGCAACGAATGGCCGTCATTACTGAACCCAAAATTCTTTTTCAACACAGCTTCTCACATCTGCAACTGTTTTTCTCCTAAGAGTCCCAGAAGTACGCGAACTTGTTAGGACTGTTCATACTGATTCTTGAAGGACAGGTGTGTATAGGCCACTAGTTGGGTATTGTCTGCCAGGGATATTTGATTTTCCTGGCTCCGTTCGGATTTGCAATGGATGATATTATGGAGAGAGCACCTGAGGATCACAGATGTAGAGTAGTGACCAACGGTCGCGCGCGACGTACGCCTCTCCTATTGTGTTTTGCAGCCTCAAAGCGCAGTGATTGTATAAAAGTGCTGTGATTACGTTGATGGTGGCATGGAGGTTGTTGATCCATTTGTGCACTCGAAAAGCTGCATCAGCGGCGCCGGGAATGAAATAGAAGAGCGTGTTTCTAAGGCTAAGGCGGCACACCTTAATCCAAGACACCTCTGGATAAATAGGGGGTACCTCTCTGAAGCCTAAGGATCACGTAAGAAGACAGTGAGGGTTGTATTACTTTACAGCTGCGAAATATAGCCGTTCAAGGGAAACAACGAAGAGGTTAGGAAGCGGGTGTTTGGCACTGATTGTCAAGCAAGTTCTTTTGTTCAGTCCTTACATTTGCACAGACTTAGATGGTTAGGTCATGTACTAAGGATGCCAGCTAGTCGTCTGCCACACCGAGCACTCTTTGCCGACTGGCGTAAGGTGCGAGGTGGACAGATGATGACCTGGCGTAGACAAATGAAATCGTTCACGAAGGGGTTGGTCACTGTAGGTCGGGTTCGTCTCCCGGGCTGGGGCCCTCGCGATTCACAGTCGATGACTAGGAGCAGTAGGTGATGCGGCGGACTAACCGAGCTCAGTGGACGTGAATGTTGTCGTTGTTTGGCCGAGTTGTCTGTGAAGTGAGTGCACTTAATGACGCGGAGCAATGAAAGCCGTGAGAAGGCTGCCTTGCTGACAACACATATGGTTGTTATTTGTCTGCATGATGTAAGCAGATAGATTTTGAATGAGTGAATATGGACGTAACTAGTTTTAACAGTTAGGTCCCTTCCTCTCTCCCTCTTTTTTCTTATCTTTCTGTATAGGGTTTGCATTTTTCATAGTTGTACGACAGGTAATTACAAGTGAGAAACACGGATGTATTACTGTCTACAATGATGACTTGTTTGCCCTACGTACATGCTTCTGCTTGGTTGCTATAGGAAGTCTGACACGAACCCAGTACTATTTACTTCAATCGTGCAACTAATTGCACGCCACGAATGCACATATGCCCTAACGACTCATCTATCACTCCATTTCTCAAGATCGTACCGTTTGCACCTTTTCGATTGTTTAACATACTCGAGAGTTGCACTCATCCTTTGGCGCGCTTCTGAATGCTGTCAAGTGGGCGAATCCACCGAGCAGTCTTGTATCTTCCTCTATCGGTTGCTATCGTTGGTCCCAAACTAGGCTACAGCCAGCTATATTATATCGTATCTCCAAACATTGTTGGAAATACACGATTCGTCTTCAGACTTCCGCGTTCTCTGAGGTCGACTTCTGTTGGGACCACGGTTCGCCTGCTCTTTAGTAGTCACTTTAATTCGTTAGAGGTCAAGGGTCGAACTCATATCCATTACAGTGAAAAATTAGTTGCACGAATGAAGAAAGCGACGCCGAGTTCGTATCATGCATTCTATAAGAGACAAACTTAAAAGCACGTATCCAGAACAAATGGAAAAGCACGGCTGCGGCCGGGATTCACAGGAGCCACCGGCCACTGCAACATGGGTTTCTCAATCGTAAACGACAACGTATATGATGAAATGATATTGATTGAGTCTCTCGACAGAAGACATTTAAACCATGTCGAATGAACTGAGCGGCCAAGAGGACCATAAGGAATGCGCCCCGCGCCTTCAAAGTAGCACTTTGAGATTGGAGCGCCATCACGTTGACGTCCTTCATAACAGGCAACCCACTTGGAACAGCCTAACTAACTTGGGTATCGTTCTTCATCAGACTATGATGATCTTGAGAATACTAGCGAGAATAGCGAAAGTACGCACCGCCTCTTCCACTACTGGGTTACCATTTAAAGGAAAATGTAGTGGACGTATACAATTCATTCCGTTCGACGGTCCTGATGAGGCGAACATACCGGTTGTATTTAGTTACATCTGTGCCCGTCAACCAATCCGCAGTAAGAGGAATGAACACGTGAACAACGCGACCGAGCACCAGCAGGGACCTTTGGATACGCGATTCATTGGGCAAACAGTAAAAACGCTGGCTGCAACCGTTGGGCCACTCAGTCCGTGCGTCAACTGACTGTTTACCTGACCAGACAGTGGTAATCAATACCAATTACTAGATAAAAACTGGGGTAATCCATCAATTGCGCGGCTAGAAATTGCGCAAACGACAAACGTTCTGTTAGATAAAGCCGGTAGGTAGCAGTTACCAGCGCGGAGACCATGTGATCATTCAAAGCGTCAGACGGAGAAGCTATCCTACAGGTCAGAATGACTATACGAACACAAGTGCTAGGGCAGCCCTGTCTTTGATCTTAGCAAAAATAGCCCTTCCGGCTTTGGATATCACTCGTAAACGCTGCGGTCAGCGACGACTCAAACTACAGTGTTATCCGGTCAGGCATGACGGCAGATGTTTGTGCTACAAACAGGTAACAGAATCCCATACCACACACTTGCACTCTGGTCGTTCCTTTGACTACTTAGTAATCGTAACAAGTTAAACGCCACACACAAAATGTAGTGGCGGCCACTAACATGTGCGAAACTGGAGTTCAGTGTTTAGTTTCGAATGTGAAAGTCAGAATCATAGGTGAGTAACACTCAACTTGAAAGACTCCTCAATTTATACCGGAACAGGAGTGCGTGGCCGTGGCAACGTAAGCCATCCGTGGCAACGCGTACAATGCCGTCCAGCGAACTCGTTAATTGTAACGGACAAATTCGAATCACACTACCACATGCAGGTAAAGTAATGTCGTTTCACGGGGACACCACCAGCCTAACCCAGTAAAACTGACGCTGACCCCATCACCGACTTCAACTTTATCTAGATTTGACACCCGAGAGAAGCAGGTGACATTGGAGTCGCAGCTCAAAGGATAACAGGACTGTTCGCAAAACGCACAACAGTGCAACTTTTCATCTCCATCCATGAAATAAACAGGTCGTTAATGTCGATATTTCCAACTTCATCCCTCTACCACAATGGTCGGTTCAAAACAGATAACGGTTGCAACAGCGAACAACCTGTTATTTGCGCACTTAGTCTATCCATCTGGAGCGGGTTTCGTGCCTGACCCCCGCCACCGCAAATTCCAATTACATCATGCACCGGATTATTTCTCCCACGCAAGAGGCGTCAGACCGATGATATCACACGTGTTACAGTAATAATCAGAATAGAAATCACAAAACTGGTACTACTGTCCTCCAATTTCCACTTGAAAACGCTAACATCATTATCCAACGCAACAACACGCACTCGACATCAATCGAACAACACTAAGCGACTTCAGTCCTTTGTGTGCGTATCAGATAACTTCTCGAAAACGGTCTGGAGAAGCAACACAGGAGCCCCGCCCTGGGGTAAACGTACCAAACTCTACAGTTTCTAAACGGTCAGTCTACGAAGAACAAGCCATAAACAACTAGAACATGGAAGCAAAGCCCCAAATGTTCACAAAAGTCAAGAGATTCACTGAGGTGACGTGAAATTTGGCAATTACGCTGGATGGCACGTGCAGCCCTGAATACCAACTGATGTACCAACGTGATCAAAGTATGGCCGATATAACAACCCAGACGTATCCACATGCGTACCGGAGGAGGAAAAGCGGCAAATTGCAAGCACATTACTGTCGGTCAATGCCGTGGTGCAACGTAGAGCAGCACGTCCGAACACTCGAGATGGTACGAGGCAGAAACGGTTTGGACAATTTTGTATTGCGACGGACACTTGCCAACCAAGCGGCCTGAACTGGGGCAATTCGTGGGTCGCACTAAAGCAGGTACTGACCACTTTTCTCAAAGTTGGCGTGGTATGATTGCGACCGCTCTACAACACAACACATGCAGAAGAGCTGACTGCTGAGTTCATTGTAAATATCAACGGAATGCTAATTGCCGCCTGACAACTCACTTGCAGTAGTCCGCACGGCCGGAAATCGATCACTATCACGAATGAGACATGGTCACTAAACATTTCGACAACTACTTAAATAATCGTCACGTCTACAGGCCATAGAACAAGCCCAACCCGCCAGACAGTTAATACAAATAACATCAAGGCCAAAATGTAACTACAAACAAACACAAGTCTATTCGGAGCAACATAAACACCAATCTGCAGTGCATCAGTGGTTCACACTGATGCCTAACTACTATACAAAAATGGCAAAAGTGAACAGTCTCAACGTGCGTTGCTCTCAGTGAGGAAGTTGCTGGACGGTTTACCGTACACCTTAATCCGAGGTGGGGTATGGTAAAAACATCAATATTCGCAACCTATCAGCAACTCAAACAAAGCCAGTTTGAATGAACTCAGCCAGCAAAGACCTATCAAATGTTACGTGGACTTGGATAAATCGATGTGTCCCGAATTACGAGACCCCAGCTGACATTATGCGTGCCTCAGCACCTTATGAGCGCCACAATACGCAGTTTGGACCCAAATGAAAGGACAATTGAGAAACAACTTCGAATATTCGCCATTGAACAGTGATGGGGCAAAATACAAGTTCTGAGAGACGAAATGGAAAATGAATACAGTAAACAATGTTGGCGATTAGAAGGCGATGGAAATCAACGCGTTCACACAACAACTGTCTCGAAGTCGTAGAACTGAATGAAGTCATACTTACATTGAAGTCGTCGCAAAAAAAGAACGTGTCGTACGTATGCACAAAAAGCATAGTGGAATACCGATGTTTAAACATTAACTGAATAACTAAAGGAAAGCAGTTTAAGCAAAACGACCCGAATTCAATCAATTCCATGAGGCTGACGGTTAGTATCCCGGAGAGACATGTCAAATCGTGTAAATCACGGGACCGGACACATTGGCCCGGAAGAAAGGAAAAGCCACAGGAGAGGGTGCAAATTACGAAACACAAGATTTAGAATGAATGATGCGTTATAACAAGTCATTGTGTTCAAAATACACAAAGCAGCATTTGGTTGAGATACACGATAGGACTGAGATACAAAAAAGTGATAACCAAAAAACACTTGAGTAAAGATAAAGATGTCGAAAGTGAGTGAATGTGTAAAAGGTCTGAGTGGAAAACGTTCAGTCCAAGACAGCTGTGGCCAAGCCCACTCATAAATGCAATGTAAAACGAATGGGGTAGTGGTTTCAAATGTACAGAGAACACGGTAGTTGAAATCGCTGGAAACGGAGGCGCAGATCAAAAACAACAAATAAAGTACACTTTCATTACAAGTGTTTATTAGCATCAGCACTTAGTTGAGTGTGTAAACATGTATTAACCAAGCAAAATGATTGTAGAATTTTTGTAGCAATAGATGTCCTAATAACGGTACTAGTGATAGTAGCGAAAGAAATGTACATTGAGAACCAAATGCTGCTGAAATCGTTTAAGCGCGAGACACTGCGATGATCCGCGTAATCAAATGATTCCTCAGAACGACTCATTCAGATTGATCCAACAGTTATCAAATTGAAATCTAAGAACCGGACACGTTAAGCATAATATGCCACCGCAGATGCTTGAAGAAGGGATGAAAAACTCCAACTTAGCCAGCTGATTTGAGTAAGCATCGGACTCTCATGATATCTGGTTGAATGAATACTCTTGCTGTAAATAAAAAATATTTGAAAAGCGAAGTTCATAGGATAGGGTCTCATGAAGTAGACGATTAAGAATGGCAAGATTGCACTGTGCCCAAAAAACAACAAACTACAAAAATAATTATATATATATATATATATATATATATATATATATATATATATTGATCAGGTAAATATGACAGTATTTCAAAATCAGACATGAGAAGACGGATGAAAAGATTTTTAAATGCACGGGTAATTAAAAGCCGACGTTGAATTTGTTGAGCTCCTGCATCAAAGACTGTTTGCAGACATGCGACATGGCTGGTTATATGGGGCTGTTTAAACTAGATAGGGCGGTACAGTGGCAGAACAATAAGACCAATAAGTGATGAATCTGAACTTCACCCAAATTAGTGGAACTATCGGTAGCATGAAACACTGATTAGCGGTTGGGGAAAACGACGGACACCACGAAACAAACCAAATAACAGAGAATGACCCTGGCAATAAACAAGGACTAATGGAAAGCATTGGTAGTAAAAACCGTATTCTGTGATAAATAACATCGCTTGCATCCGCCCGGGAGAGGAACGCAAATTACGGCTGAGTTCATTGAGCTCACTGTTCTATGACAATCGGCTGTATCGATAGCGTGGAATATTCCGTAAGGCAAACGATTAGCTAGCATTCTCAGCAGATAGATCATCCATCGGCCACTAACGATTGTCATCGATAGACTCAGTCGAGAAAGAGATTCATCATTAGTTCAACTAAATGAAACAGTTGGGATAGTTTCCCATGATATCTCGTCACCTTTCCGAAGGTCTGAACTGAAACACAACCGCCGACCACGAGGATTGTAAGTCGTTACGCAACAATACGTGACAACATGGTAAAAGTCGTCGGGCTAGCTAAACCGCCCGCTGAAATGCCCATTCTAGTGGCATGACCAATTTGAACTTATTAAGCATTTTTAGAGTTGCGATGTTTTGTTGACAGATAGCCAGGGACAACTGGTTTCTTAGAACAACAATAATCATCACCGATGACAAAATTACATTCGAACTTATTCCGCACATCCCCTCTTTAATCGATCATGTAAGGTGCAGTGAGAAATCGTTCAATCGGCAACAAATATCTTTGGGAAATGAATGTGCCTGTCTGATATCTCACCAGAAACTCTCATTACAACCCTCCTGTTGTACTTTCGCTGATTCCCTCACACAGGCCAATACCTCAGTACGACTGATATTGTTGACTTTCGCCAGTCACCGATGGTTGCGATTTCATAAATGCGACCTTTAGGTTTGGAAAAGAAGATTCTCAATAAAAGAAGCGGCCAAAGATAAAGAGGGTTACACTAACTTTGGAAATACTAAACATTTCATTTCCCACAATCCCGCCATTCGTGATAGAACTCCTCAAGTATACGAACCCACTAATTAGAACGGCGTCAGTTTACTGTTACAGTCGTGATGTTACGTTGCATTCTGAATCCACCAAGCGCACCTTAAAGTTTGGAGGGAAATAAAACTGCCCAACAATCACAGTGTTAACAGACAGTCAAACAACAATAACTTGTTTAGAGATAACAACTCATTTACGAGTTATCTGTACCGTTTATCTCAGATTCGGCAAAATATGCAGATCAGAATAGACAGAAATACATTCACAGGAACCGATACCCACTCACAGGTGATGAATGGCAACAACCACGAAACCAGTCAAGTGCTACCGGTAAATCTTTACTAATAAACACGTTACTTAAGACGCCGTACCTAGCAAAACAACAATACATTAACGCGTAGGGCTCTAACATCCGAATTTTTTACGTGTCAGAAAGAATCCTTATCTATTTCGCCCATGACGAAACCGAACAAGAATCAAAAGTGAATAATCATGATGGACGGCATTCCTGACATGGAAATGCAGAAATCCCCGTAGACTTCGAGGACATTGTTTGCACGTTTGACTGGGATACCCGTATTCCTAAACCAACCCGAGTAGTGCAGATTCATCAAGACTCATCATCGAGAAAAAGAGTTATGGTTGATCGGAGATGTGATGCTAGTTCACAGGCTGATAGGATAAACAGCTGATCCACATGCCCTCTACCAAGACGGAGAATCCTCTGTCCTCTAAAATTTCAGTTTCCCGGTTTCTGAGAAGCAACCAAATAGGACGGTGCTAGAGCTGAAACAAAACAAAGCTCCAATGGTTTATGTGGATGCCGATTTCACTTTTGGTCATACGCTTTTAATATTCACTAGGTCAGAAGGAGCAAAAGTATTAAAGTCAACCCCAATGTCCTTCTGATCAAAGGTGACAATAATTCGGTTGGCTCAACTGATCTAGACCATGTGACGCTCTGATGAAACCCGACCTACATAAGTGTCTATAAGCTAACAAACAACATACAGACACAAATGTGAAGATGATGTGCAGATGAGACTGAATCGGACGAATAAACAGACAGCCTTTTTGAGGTACTAATAAAAGGTACTTCATGAATAACAGCCTCAACTCCTTCCAGAAAAACTAAGAAATTCTCGCCCGAAATGACCACACTACTTCGGTCCATAAGGGAGGCTAGAGAGATCTTTCAAGATTGGTGCTGATTAACAAACATTTCCATCGTCAAATAAGTTCCAGAACATTGTAATATCAGTTAGCTTCGTATCTGCTGCATCCAAGATACTCGACTATTCAAACACAAAGAACAAGAAAGTTCTCGGTTTATTCTACGGTGTCGACATACACCATCGCTTCGCTCTGAGACAGGCACAGGAGCATTATCACTTTTTCTCACAAAACGAATGTAACATCTGCAGGACAAAAGGAAACTGTTGACTTTGTTGGCCGAGATGCTCTCCGAGGTTGCCTCCATCGTACAGAATTTTCCACGATGGCTCGATTTAGATGAGACGCAATTGCGAAAGACCTGAGCTCTGATTGCATTCGAAGCAGCGACGGAAATTACGATGCAAAGTGTTCCACTAGCTGTGCTACGAAGCGATACCGGTTTCCTAGTCATCCGCCTTACCCACTGTTTTATATGGAATCCCACCAAATGATCCAGTGGAATGACTGCCCTGGCAGGATTTCTCAAACAGTTCACGCTGGAATCCACCAACGCCACTGTTGAGCATTGAAATTGTACTACTTAGTGTGGTAGATCACATAACTTAGCATACCTTTCGGCATGCTTTTTTTGTCACTGGTTCGACTCTAGCAGAAGCCCAGATCTTTCGCATGTGGGTCCCATCTAACTTATAAAATCTCCTATACTACTTGTTAGTGAAATCTCAGTTAGCTGAAAGCACTAATTTTCCATTGTTACAGACTGCACATTTGTTGGCGGCCATCACAACCGGTCTCCGTTTCAAATGGCTTTACCAGGGTTATTAGACTTTTCCTTTTCGAACGAACCAGGTGAGTGGTGATATTCTGGAACGCGTACCCACAGGCCTTCACAAGTTGAGAGTGGAAACAGCTAAGTAATTGACCTGATTGATACTAAGTATGCAAAAAACACTGCTTTACTGTTTTTTGGCTGACCATACTAAACCATTTAAATCAGACGCCTAAAGAGGGGATAGAAAAGACGACCGAACGGCACGGTACAAATATAGATATGAGACTGCATCCGAGTTATTGTCAGTCAAACAGTATTGCAGCGAGCCAACTCATAGCACGTATGTGTGAAACCATAAAGATGTATTAAGTTGCCACCGAAATGGATCTAGTGTTCTTATAACGCAAGCAAAGGGAACAATCAAATTACATATAAAGAATTAAGGGACTGATTGGCTTGGGATGTTTAGAAACCAGCAGCATGAACCGAATAGCTGGTGTATATGGGATGCACCTCTTATCATCAAAATGAATTGTTACAACACTGGGTTGACACCGATACGAACACTGTTGATGTAAACGGGTGGCTTGAGATTGGCGATTGCTTCGTCTTTCTGTTTACTTAGCGTACCAGCCATAACGATGGTCAGAAGTTCATAAAGATAGGGAAGGTACACTACCTGTTTGCAAACCTACATCAGTTATGGCGCCGCAAAGACATTCCATTGTCCCTTAACGGGGGAGATCAACACGTGCGCGCACTTCCTCTTACACTGCGGATTAGAAATCTAGCTTATGAGCTTTCATTAGTCGACAACCGTTATCTCAGCCAATTTGCATGTACCAAGTAGGTTGATTGTTTGAACAACGCCTGGATTTGAATAATATCCAGGTTCATGACCAAGAACCGAGGTGAGGAAAATACAGTCTGCGCAGATCTGATCATGTACTCCGTATGTCGACAGAGCACCCGCCGCGCCGTGAATTACCCAGTGCACCTAATGACGACTGGAATAAACCGCAGAGCGATAACGAAGTCATGGGCTATGAAGGCTTTATCCGCTAACTGAGAGAGAGCGGAGAGTTCGCGACCATCATCACCACTTGCTAAAAACATCTTCACACATGACAGTCCTGCGATCAGAGGACAGCATGCATCCATGGAGGCCGATCGCCTCGTGAGGAATTTCTACTGTTTGTTTAGTCAATTACCCGTGCATTTGGTTACCTATTCATCTACTACTTCCAGGACTACAAACAAGATTACACGATAGCCCACGCTATAGTTATCACGAATAAGGCCAAAATCTTGAAGTGTGTGCGTTGGTTGGAAAGCTAGTTACGAGCACGCGCGGCCAAGGCCAGAGTTGCGTTCGGACACCTTTAATAATCATGCTGTCTATAACATGAGAAAACCAAACTTGGACACATCAACAAAACATGTGGTATCCGAGCCGTTCGCGACGCACCCAAATAGTCACCCGTCGGACAGTTCCAAACAGGTTAGGTTAAAGCAGAATGTAATACAATGGGTCTACTACATCATCCCTCTTCTAAAATGCATGTGAACTTTAAGCCTAGCATGAGCTGTTATCTGAGGAGTCTACGATTAAGTTTGCATTCTAAGCTTGCTTGGTAAGAACGTTTTACCGTAGAGTGGGCAAATTAACTGGCAATCTTGATCCGCAGAAACAATGCTTGAATGAAGCAACAGCACAGAGTAAGGAGTCTAGATATGCGTTTCAGTAACAGTTTTGAACTGGGCCATGCCGTAACAGTTAAGTAGTTTATCTGAGACCAAGCCTTATCTGGAGGAAGAGAACGCCAAGCAGCAGGGCTGACGCACATCATGTCTGAATCATGTACTCATAGCAAACAGCTGACGCCAAGCACAGCAGCTGCATGACTGTCAGCGCGAAGAAACGATGGAACAATTCTAACACCCCAGTACAACACGAAACACGATCGGCCGATGTGACCGTTCACAACACCAACATATATAAAGCAGTACCGAACGCGCATCAATTACAATGGAGCAGTCAACCCATCCTACAAGGCATCTTTTGAGCCGTTAGTATGGTAGGTCGCATAGCCGAAAACGGGCACTGCCAATAGGAATGGTTAGAGTCCGGGATCCTATGCAGTTGAGTTCATCAAATATAAGGCGCTGCAATTGTTCCTACCCAGTCGACGGTAGCAACCAAAAATCGACTAGTATTTAATTAATACCAGCAGAAAACGAGGGTGCTGCAACTTTAATCAACCAGCTGCTATATTTGTTCCTCTTTATTTCCCTCACTTATTCGTAACGTATGCGAAATTGGCCAAAAGTTATTGGGGTTTAAGCCGTCGCTCACCGCAGCACCAACGTGTAATATTCTGGAAATGTTATAGTTGAACAGAACTGTTTCCAATGTGGCCAACGGATATCACTAGCTGCGTGCTAACTTAAGTTTTAAAAGTGAACAACCAAAATGCCCGCGTTCATTAGCAATAGATTTAAACTGCACGTTAGAAAGTACAAGAAGGAATTGGGAACTTCCGAAGCACGGCAGCCTACTTCCTGGGGTCAGTTAAGACTCGTTTGGGCTAGGTTGAGAACAACCGCGGAGAGAGCCTCAATGGCAGAAGTTATTCGTTCGCTCAAGCTGCTAGAAGCGTCAAAGGTTTACATTGTCGGGCGGCCGATGCAAAATAAGAGTAGCTGCAATCAAGGTTATACCAGGATACTCGCAAGACAGAATGATGAAGGTCAATTAGAGCCTTAAGCTAATAGATCCATAGTGCAAAGAATAGACTAGGTAGCGGTCAACCGAAGTCCCGTACTTTTTTTCGGAAAAAGAACATCCACTTGACCATCCAAACAAAAGGACCGGCAAACCGTAGCTCGTACGACTGCTGTGCTGTCTGACGTGTGTAACTTTCTCGACACTACCTTGATATTGTAAAGTTTAGTTCGATTCGTCATCTGAATGTGCAAACCACGCTGAATCAGTGCCCAAAACTGTTGCGGTCTTTTCAATAATTCGGAGACAACAGCCTAATGATACAATGTGTATCCGGGGGCAGAGTCAGGTTAACAGAAACAAGAAAAATTAACAAGCGCACTTCTAAAGTACAAAGACATTTGTCCAGTAACATCAGTGCTGACAAAAACACATAAGCGCAGAAGCGTACGGGAACCGTCTAACGCGGCCGGAAAACAACATTCGATATTCGTCAGCGAGTGTTTGTCGGCTTGGTGAAATAAGCAAGCAAGTAAAAAATAAAGGAGGACGACGGCTATCTAAGAATACCTAGCCAAGGGCTCGGCAGCAGGGCTATATAAGCACAACCCAGGTCAGAAAGAGGAAAGCAGCGCTGCAGTTAGGCAACCACCAGAGTGGAACATACGATGTCGCAACTTCTGTGTCGATGTATCGCTCCTCTGATTGGGAAATCGGGGAGTCAAGTTTATGAACAGATGTATAAACGATACACTCAACTGGAAAAAGTGGCGCTGCGGAGCATTATCAAACTACCGTGCAGAGGTTTACTTTTAATCGCATTAATATACTATACTTTAACTCACAGCTTGCGGTGTCACGTACACACGAGTAGACATTTTAAGTAAGTAAAATACTAACCGGAAATTGCACTGAGCCAGGGCCACCAGCCGGACTTGGATTGGATCCACCACATACGGACTGAAGTGAAGCTCCCCCCGATCCCGAATGTACATATTGCGGTGGCGGTGGTGGTGCTTGTCCCTGAGAACCGCCAACACTCACCATATGTGATTGCTGCTGTTGTAACACACTGGCTTGCTGATGTGAAGGTGGTGGCATCATCATAACCGATTCCGGAGTACCGCTGAAACCAGCAGAATTAAGACCATTTCCATTACCACCGGGTCCAGTTGCTGGTGGATATTCAGAGGGCATTAAAGGCGGGGGCCCGCCAGAGGGGCCGATCATTTCGGACCCAGGACCACCATGAAGAGGAGACGCTTTTAAATCGGGACCGGACTGATAGCAACTAGAAACGGACGGAGGCATTCCACCCGAATATTCAGGAGGTGGAGGAGGCAACATACCACTGCTTCGAGGAGGGAGCCCACCTGGACCTCCATTGAGCATAGCGGAGTCGCCGGCTCCGGGGCCTGCACCAAACATACCGTTATCAGGGGTTGAGCCGGGACCGCCACCACCGAAAACCAAATGAGGAGACGGCCTTGTGTTATACTCCGGGGGTAAGCACGCGTTGGAAGATGATGCTGGCGGAGTCTGTTGCTGTGGTGGTTGACCTACCACGTAATGTGGTGGTGTGGGATGATGTGGATGACCAGGAGGCATCACGCCACCAGAAGACTGATGTTCAGTTGGCTGACAGTTTCCCTGTGATGATCAAACAAGATTGAAATGTCACGACGTTCCTGGTAGTTCTGATGCTTCAAGAACCATAAATATCAACAAGTTTCGGGGAAACAAAATACTTCATAGGGTACACAAACTTATCAGCGGCACTATCAAACATAACAGACCAAATTTACCCAAGTGTTCGACACCAACAACTACATCACAGCAAGTCAACATAAGTTAAATTCAATCCAAGAATGCCAATGAATCATGAGATATAAGGCCACATGAGACATATTTCACCAAAACTCTGTTACCGGCGTGCAAGAGGTTTGGTGAATGAGGCATGTGGAAGATGGAGCATGATTCGTTTTATCAGTCATTACAGCAGCGACTTAGCAGTCGCTTTGACGTCCGCGGAGTAACATTCTTCTGAAACAGTACGGCATATTGCTTAAATTGACACCAAGGATAGTACGCGTTACCGATCGATCTTCGTTTACCTCGTTGCTCAGTTACTGACTCCTTAATATGGCTATAAAGTGGGTTCTGCAAGATTTTTGCACATAGCACTCCTGTTAGTCAAAACGCCCGAGAATGACCTCCAAAATCAACGAGGCGCACACATAACTGGTCTCCAATGCCTTCACTTTAGACGCAGTTTTACTCCTGAAAATTAGACGAATGTGAAAAAGATAACAGAAGCAATTCAGATTCAGTTACCTTGTAGCCGGTAAGCAGTGGTAAATTGAAAAGACCCCAACATACAGATAATTTTCAAGGCTGAACTGTATTCCAGGATACTACGCCTCGGGTCGCAGCCGAAATGGATAACAAACAACAAAATTAACAGAACAGTTAACAAGCAAATACACTGAGTGAACAATCAAACAAACAATTGAATTCGTAGTCAACAATCTTTTGAATACAGACGGCGACACTGTGACTACCGAGCGCTTCGTTCAAGTTGGACAGCTGCACACCTCATAACCTGGCAAACGGTGCTCCTCTTTCTGGTTAAGTGGAACGGTGAAGGCTTTCTTAGACTGTCAGCGCACAATTGACTAGCCGTCTAGCGGTCTCTCCAAACCATCCAACAGCCATAATGAACAATGCGCGATGCGGAAGATGCTTCGGCGGCAAACGGAATACGTGCCCCAGTATATCTATGGGCAGATACGTCCAGTGTTTTTCATTTTACGTAGCGCCTGTTCGAAAAATCTCGGAATGGATCATCGGCCAGATACCAAACTGACTGACATTAACTATGCGAGGAGATTGCTCTACTCAGCTCTTCTGCGGATAACAAGCACACTACTATGAAACAATCAAATAATATGGTTAAGTTGTATGGTGTGCACACTGCACCCTTAAAGTGTAAAAGGTTGTTGCAAGATTGGTCTAGCCTTGATCCTATTATTGTTGTTGGTAGCAGATAGACTGAGACTTGGTCACTCCATTCACCTCAGTACACTTGCCTCATCAGCCCACAATACTTCTGACCATATGGACAGTGAAAACACGTTAATGCTCATAAGTTGTGGCGTCGCAAAAGTCCGATCATGGATCCCAGGGGGTACACAATACGTTCGTGTATCCAGTTCTGTTCCACGGACCAGAGATCTGGGTTATTTGCGATCTTTTTAATAAGTACAGCAAGACTGTATGCACACACGCATTGCACATCATCTTTTTCATGGCAAATCAGACGTCTTTGCAAAGCTATAAACGATATAGATTTACGAATGTACAATATGTCCCCTCCCCTATATTCACAAACGTCCTACTAGCAACATTCATTCTCATTTTCAGCTTTGAGCAGTGCGCACAGGTCTACTGGTCGGGCCGCCACCGGCCTTGACGACGGTTTACAAAGCAGCAGTAATAAATAAACACGAATGTGTGAAGAATAAAAAAGGAAAACAGTGGAGCTCCAAAAAGAAGTCAGTTTTGTGGCACACTTCCATGCCAGTGTTTCCGATCAGAAGTGTGGATGATCGCAAACTCATCAACCTCGATCAGCGGGATGGTCAAGACTTCTATAACCCGTGATCAAGTAACTGCCTGGTTGTCATGAGGTTTTTTTCAGCCATCAGTAACCAGTGAAAAACTCGCGGTTTGGCGGATTCTCCACTGGTATACAGCGTGCGACTCAACTAACGAATACTTAAAAAGGTGACGAATAACGCGAGTATGGATGTAACTGCCGCGTGAATAGGCCAGTCCTCTAATCCACAGAGGACAACTGGGCGAGCAAAGGCATTGTAAAACCTGTCGTTAGTGGACAAATGGACGTCTTTGCGAAGGTACGAGTGAAGAGGGTTGGAAAACGCACTACGTACCTTCGCTATCCTTGTGGACACCTCGCCAGTAATCTAACAAGCGGATGAGATGACACTACCCAGGTGGGTAAAACAACCGACAATCTCTAGCAGTCAGCCGGCACTTCCTTCACTCTGCAGGTGAGAAGTGCGTATCACACAGATCATCCAAATCACTAGACCAGTTCACGAGTTATTTACAGAGACCTTGACTTATTCTGCTATCTTGATGCGATGGTCAGGCTTGTGCACTGCATCAATCTGGAAGGCTGTTGACTAGTAATTCGGCACTTCCACATGCAACCTTGTCAGACAGGACCAAAGGGGAGCAGCCAGACGAAAAGCAGTTACACTCATAGGATTGTATGTCGCACTACTGACCGCGTAGGAGTGCTTAGGTAGTGAGGCACGATCCTATGGCATACAGCAGAACTATTTTTATAGTTGCGGCACTGCTGTCTTCCGTATCAGGAAGAAGGGGGTTAGAAAAGGTACCCTCAAACAAAGAGCACTCCGATCGCCCAACGGTTGACCGTGACCGCCGGCGTATTATCCAATACGGTCGAAAAACATCTATCACCCAAAAGCCCGATGTAGCTTTGAGTACATCCACTGCGCGCAGCAGCGATCTATATTTCGAGCACAGCATTTTAACATAGGAAGAGGCATTGTGTCATATGAAGGTCATTTTGTGCTTTCCAGTCATGGATACTACTCGACCATATAGCAGCCAGTAACAGGTGCTCCACTGTCGTGCATTTTGGGGCAACCACCTGGACTCGGATCATGCTGTTGTGCGTGCCCGTTTTGTTTTGTCATTTGCCCAGAGGACACACGCTCGTAAATGCAAGATACTTAACTGACATTCGAACGCTTACCAGGAAGCATCGATGAACCGACTGCCAAGTTCGACTCACTTACGGGGACAGACTGAAGCAGCTACGAGAACTTGTAAAGAGGTATGTTCCGAAGGAGCTGTGCAATTATGACATAACAGGATTTCTGCTAAGTCAATAAAGCCTCATGAACAAGCGTCGCTCGATCCCACCTGGTTCTGAATGACGACCGTCGAGAACTTAAACGCAAGCTGACTAAAAGCTTGCGCAAAGACCGTGAGCACTACTTGGTCGAACAGTCGAAAGAGATGGAAAGAGCCCTTTATCTGAGTAGCAGAAAGCTACTTTCTCTGGAACACGGTTGTCTTAGCCATCGAGTCGACGTGAGACCATATGTGAAAAAGACGGTTCACTTATTACCAGCCAATCGATTGAACATTCTCGAGGAATCAGTTCAGCTGATCTCAACCAGACAATGTGGACGACGGGACCCGAATGGTCAGTTATTGCGTTCCAGACGGCCCTCCGTCGGAAGCAGAAGTGGTCCTAGAGCTCAAAGTTATTGAAGCGTAACAAGGCTCCTGGACCAGATCCCTTCTCTTATTCTCTTTCCAAGGATGGTGGGGAGACGGTAACATCATCACTGGGGGAAAATCTTTCAGACGATTTGAGAAACTGGAAGGGTACCACGTGGTTGGTGCATATCAACAGTAACTCCTGTTTTCAGAAAGAGGACCAGAAACCTGTGACAACTATGGAGGCATCCAAGCTGCTTACTGGCCTTATTTTACTGCGACTCACTAAGCCCAGCGAAAGTTAGATATGTGAAGGATTCCGATCCGGTCGAGGGTGCGTTGACCACATTTTTACCTTGCGACGGATCTTGGAACATCGGCACTCTTATAGGCAGCCGACGGTCTTGGTCTTTTTGGATCTGAAGGCTGCTTTCGATTCAGTTGCTCGTAACGTTCTCTGGAACTGTCTTCTTCGCAAGGGAGTACCAGGGAAATACGTGAATCTTTTGAGATAACTGTAAACCCACTCCGCAAGCAGTGGGTTTATGGGTAATTGTTTCGGGTGTTTATCACTTCCGCGTGTCATTTGAGCGTTTACTGTATCAAGCGTTATATACTGAGACCACCAACAGTTGGGTGAAACCACATGGTGGTCAAGCAACAACGTGGTCACGAAATATGAAGACCCTGACTGCTCCACTGAGTAAAGTGGGTAGGTGTCGCCTGCCTGGATGGGGTCCTCGTGATCACTCAAACCGCTGGTTGGAGACGCTATCCGAGATGGCGGCGTGTCGCAGTCAATGGCGTACCTGCATTCATACCATTTCTAGTTCTTCCGCTTAGACTTTTTTTTAAATCAATTCTGATCCCATTCACCAAAGTTACCTTGTATAATGGTTCATGTGACCGTTGATGTGGACGGCGGCTCGAGCCACATCTTCTAGCCACGCTCATGATTATTATGATGATGATCCCAGAACTAAGTAAAACGACGTGGGTCAAACGTCGGCAGCTGTACTGAACAATGCAGAAGACGACACTTGCTCCGTGGACAAATGAAGCATGTACCTCAGCTAGCGTAGACCGTGTACTCCGTTATCTCGTTTACCGGCCTGCTTGAAACAACAAAGACAGGGTCACAGTTTATTCAAGCTTGCATGAGCATTTTGTACATAATCATACCGTTTGATCGATTTAATGCCATCCATACGTAGTTTGGAGGACGAAGTGAAACCATGTCATCTGTGCACTCAACATTGGTCAGCGTTCTCATTACCGTCAAAGAAAGTAATATACCGGTGGTTCGCAATGATGAGTAACTGTCACACAACTGTGAAGAACGGTGTCAATCTTAGAAAAGAATATCATCGGAATGTCATCCATCGCGCGGATCAATAGGGAAGGGAGGTCGAACAGAGCTGTCTAACACCACTTGAAGTATGGTGTTAGATATACCGGTCGTAAATGCGCACTAAGGTGAGCGGCTATAGTGTCATAAGTGACTGGGGATCCTTCACAATGGGGGCAACGCAGAGAACACGCCAAGCAACCGGGTGAAAAGCCCAAAAGTGAAACGACCGTTGGCTGAGAAAAGGAATGTCGATATACCAGTGTCCACCAGCATTATCACCAAGGACGGCAATACATCACTGGTTCACGTTGACACTTAGCCGTCATCGCGAAGTGAAGATATGATCGACACTCCCACGACCAGGTCGGAAACAACCGTGTTCTCGTATTTGGTTGTTTTAGGAGCAGACGCATTGTGGGATTCGTGGGCAGCTTAGAAATGATGAAGATAAGACTAACGCTTCTGCGGTTGTCATGTTCTGGCTATGTAGATGAAAACGACTGTTGTCAAACACCAATTACGAGACATCTATTTAGTCTTCCAGATGAAACAAACAAATGTGGCTACCATCGCCACCTTCGGAAGAAACTGGAGGAAGAAGGCATGTACCCGGAACTTTGTTACGCTTCAACAGTCCGAGGATGAGCGGAAACATAAGTGGACAGTGTCCCCATTGCCCAAAACGGCACGGATCAGCCGCACTGTTCACCAAAGTACACAGCATACTTGGTAAGCCATCGTGAGTTGTCAGTTTGCGAAAAATCTCTTTTACACAGCCTTGCTATTACTTCAACGACGATCAGTGTAACTTCAAGTCAGAGAAACACAGTACTCAACAATTCCTCAGTGAGAATGTCCCCTCAATCAGTTCAGAGGACTTGGTAAAATAAACTTCACAGTAAGTATGCCCTTTTTAAATTGGCGATTCTGTTCACAACGACCACCGGTTGTTCATCCGGAGGCAACGAAGAACGATCGATGCTTATTCGTAAGTTCTGCCCAACTGACAGAAAAAGCCGCCTCGCCACGGAGATTTCTGCCCAGTGCTCAGGTGGACCACATCACAGTTGTTATACCAACAGTGCGGTTTAATTAGCGTTTCGTATAGCCTCATCGCTTAATTTCCAAAGAAACATTTTACAAAGGCAAGGGGGCGACTTTTGATCAAATTACAAAATGAAATGAGCACGAACATCACTTTCTGAATCAATTTGGATACACCAAAACAAACGAGGCAAGGGCCGGCAGATGAGGACAACACGATCAATCGATGATGAAACAAACAAATAACTCGCTCGTCTTGCACCGCCGGCTAACAGCCAGCTCGGGTTTCCGAAGAGATTTTTGTGCGTTACCAATTTAGTCCGTTTGACAAACGTGGGAGAAATCGATCGTCGAGGGCAAAATGGTCGGCGATGCATTTCGACACTTATACAAAGTAATCGATCCAGTCGACCAATCACTCGGTTTTGATGAGGAACGGAGTTGGTTAAAATATTGCAGACTTGACTACGTCAAAGTGCCCCTCTAATGTTAACACCAACAGCGCATCTTCTAATCGACACCGCGCAAGTAATGGTGTTCTATCAGTGTTTACCTTAATCGTGCAGAAGAACCTCCAGATTGTCAACTTCCCGTTGATACATGAGTCCGATGACACAAAAATCTGGCGCACGGTGGACAGCAAAACAGATAAATGATGCAGAGATTCGAACACTGTTAAGTTGGAATGATGAGAACGGATTCCCAATTAATACAATTGGACATGCAATGCACCTTCACCAATTTTTTCATGTCGAACTTTTTTTTCACCCACATGTAACGGTCACGAACTAGACCGCAGTCCATCCCAACGGCGACTAAAAATTCGCCTAAAGTAAAAACTGGATAAAATAAGATTAAGTGGAAAGGTGGTTGGTACTGTGGATGCGTGCAAACACTTGGCTGAAACACGTACGATCATGTGAGATGCATTTGTAGCCGGGGGTTTGAATAATTACTAAGTTACAAGCCGGAAGGGAAGGTGACATGCACTGATCCTATTCAACAAATCAGCCGGAAAAATCATACCGTGCGGCCACTTCGTGGTCTTATGCAACAGCTGGTGGTTTCGGTGAATAATGCCGGATGCGACAAACTCTCGATTAGTATATACAACAAACAACCCAATCATTGCGGATTGTATTCTTATTACACGATCAATTGATCGTGTAACTTAAAACTTTGGAGAAGGGCGCGGGCCGGTGGTTGCGTTGTTTACGTCATCGCCTAAAGTGGTGCAGGCTAGCTGAGGGAAATGACGGTCAAACGGTTCGTCCGGTACGAATCAGTTACATTTCTGAATCATAAAACAGAATAGATAGCATACTTGTATTATACGCTACTAAGTTTAATGAAAACCGATCGTACTCGCAGGTTACCAGGGGCAACACGAGTTTTTTCCCTTCTCGTTGATGTCACATTAACATGAGCTGAGATGGTGCCGTACAAACAGATGAAACAGTCAACCGTTTTAGGCTAGTTTTTCGTAATAAATAAGGCGAGAAGGGAAACGTCGCACACCTGAAGTATTACTGAACTTTGAAAGTGAGTGCAAACTCCATAGACACGCCCGGTCGTTCAACTTAACCAACAAGGTCGGCACGCCACTGGCAGACTGGCTGAACAGAACAACAGCGTTTGTTCATCCCACGTCGGTTAGTTTAGTGTTGATAAGAAACGCTAAGTCGGAATCCCACCTTTTAGGATATCGTCCACAAAGCCGAATGAAGTGAAACCGGACACCCTTGAAAGACACTATTCAACGTGATGAACAACTGAGACAGTTGCTAACAAATTCTCATCTCGTTTGTAAAGTGAACACAGTAGCATCCGTAGTTAAGCATCAGTATGAGCCATTGATGATTCACACTTCCCTGGAACTCTTGTGAAATAAGCCTCAGAAAACGGCATAAGTAGCCTAAACAAAGGAAATCTCCCAGTCAGAAAATACCAAACACCAGTTCCTTAGAATGCCCATGCACTAAAAAACCGTTGCAAGGCAAAGAGGACACCCACAAGCGGGTCGGAATCCCGCCTGCGCGTCACGAGTTCGGCTTACCCTGAGCTTAGTGGATCGGCGCAACATATGCCAGTATAGAACTTGAACAAGATAGAGACGGGATTGACGTCTGTGCTCATCCCATCACCCGAATGGTGGCAGGGCTGTTGTTGATGTAACGTCAAACAATTCTTAATTCCAACATACAACGTGCTTGCTGCGTTGAACAAGAACGACCATACGTTCCTAATCCGACAAGTGAACGATCCGTCCGTTTCACAGAGGGTCGATGTCAATCCACTGTCTTCGGTTCTAACCAGTACCGTATCCGCAGTTCGACTGCAAAAAGGTGGTCCAACTTACCCAGTCCGAATTCTCATCGGCTACAATCGGTACGACCAATGTGGTTGCCTGATGAGACAAAACTCTTGTCAAAGTTACCAAAGCATAGATTCAGCTACCAGGCGAGAAAGCGAATAACAATTTACAACCAAAACAACTAGGAGGAGAGGATAAGAACAGACTGACGGTGGTAGCTGGTAAACGTGGTCCTTCAGATCAGTGAAAATTATCCATTCAATGCATAAAATGAACAAGTTTATCACTCGTGCAAATAAGACAAACCTGATTGTTAATGGGACTGGGAGCTGCCAAATGTTGTGGTGGTACATGGGGGTTCGGGGTTCCTGGATGACCAGGGCTCTGCACGATCCCACCTCCACCACACGAACCGGGACCAACACTACCAGGCCCAGCAGAGGAAACAGAATTTGGACCAGCAGAACCAGAACAAACGACAGAGGGACCACTACTCGGTTGTGGTGGGCCTGGCGGGCCGCCAGGTTGTGTCTGTTGCTGTTGTTGCATAGACGGTCCCATCCAACGTGGACGAGGGTGACCCATCATAGCACCTGGATGATGATGATGTTGTGGAAGCATAGGGCCGCCGTGCATTGGGTGCATTGGCCCAGCTCCAGGGATCAAATTTGCGTGCGGTGGGATCATGCTGCTGCCAACTGGAGGTCCGGGGTAACCCCCTGCACCAGTTTGATGAAAACGCATGGATGGGTGATGCGGAGAAGGACCTTGCAGTCCTGGTCCCGCACCGGGAGGAAGTCCACCTCCAGGCATTAACGGTGGACAAGACGGCCGTTGGCGCATCGAAACTGGATCAGGGCCAGGAGGTCCAAGCGGAGGAGGCATTCCAGGTCCACCTCCCGGAGGGCCGCCAACCCCGCCAGGGCCAGACATGCCAGGGTGATTCGGCTGTGAAGCGCGGAGTAGGAAGGGGGAGAATAAGAGAGGTTGCTCGTTAATAACGTCTGCCGAAGGATAGACGTCTGAAACGCTGGAGCTAAATATTGTCCACGGAAGAGCAATAATAAGCGTACAGCATTGCTATGCATACCAAAAATGAGTACACCAACAGAATACAAACCTACACAGAGTAATGTGCATTAGTTAGCACGGTTAGTGTGAAGAATCCGGACGGTCAGCACAATACACAACAAAATTCAAGGCACTGATAAACAAATCAGAAACGGCTGACCATTGACATCGATATGTCAGAGCTGATAAGAAGATCGACCAGAAATGTCTTACGTCCGTTTGTTGACTACACAGCGTACTCGATACGGTTACAACGTCACCATCCAAGTCACCTGTGAGCGGAATGAGCAGTCTAAGGTTATTGCTAAACGAAAGGATACCTCAAAAGAAAAAAAACAATCACAGCTATTTTAGTCACTGGGATTTGTTGCCAATGAGACGCACAGCACACAAGTGAGTTGGTATGCAAAGCTTGAAAATCCTCTTTGCCAGTTGACAGTCAGAACATTTTTGGCCGAGAGCTCATGTTTACCACGAAGTCCAATATGGGTCTGGTAATGCGAAAAGACCTGGGCTAAAATAATCGGCCATGTTAGGTCGCGTCCGAATCCATGACCAGACTGGAGAAAAAAAAACATTCTAAGGTCAAGCTACATCACACTCAATCTGACCTGGCGCGAACCTAACTATACAGCAGCAACCCCTGGCCAGGCTAACGCGCTGAATCTTATTCACGAGAAAAACAAAGACGGTAACATACCGTCGGGGACTTTTTTGAGACAGCATTATGTTCTTTAACTGCTCGCTCATTACAGACAGTACCAGTACAAGTTGAGAACTGTCCATAAAACATTACCACAGTGAAAGCAACAAACGCAACAATCTAAGACCCTCACTTAAGTGAAACTGGATAACGGAGTGCGGTACATCGAGACTTTCAAGACTGCCCAATACTAATGTACGTGACATTAAGCAACCCGATAAGGATTGATAACCCGTGCAATCGGAAATACACAAGTAAAATAATGCTGCATACAGAGGATACAATGGCAGATATTGTTAGGATCAGAACATGAGGATTGAAGTCAGTCTACTGTGTACGATTGTGTCGAAAATCCCTCCATTGTTAGCAACAGACAAACGTATCCGAAGTCAACATCTGATACATCCCAGACGGACATCATGGTTACAGATCTTTCAAAATTAAGCAGAAAAACGAAAAGTATCATCGAAAATCCAGCCCAAAAGGTTAAGTGAATAGACAGAGAACACCGTCCAGGGTGACTTCATCAAGTGGAAAACACATAGCGCTTTGAAACACCATTGGCGACGGAAAGTAAGCAATTAAAAAGAAGCCCTGAAGAAAACTCACGTGGGGCAGTCCATTTGGATAGCCGGAGTTGACAAAGCCCTGATTGTAACCAGTAACATAAACCAAAATGATCGGACCTACATAATCGTGGAAAGCTTTGGCCTCACTAGAGTGTTCGTGTGTATCTCGACGCTCAGGAGCTGCACTATAAAGATCCCAGAAAACACTAAAGAGCATGAGAAGTTCAACCTGACTTACTTCCACCAAGAGTGAAGAAAGCCAGGGGGCTCGCCGACACTAATAGACTTATCCCAGCGAATCTAAAAACTCAAGATAACTGGGACGAAAATACCTCCTGTAAGAATGAGGTGGCAGCTTTTTGTGCACCGATATGAACCAGATATTCGTACACATAAACAGCTAGCCTGAAGCAGAGAATCACAATACATCAGAATTATGCACGCACTTCTCCTTCGACTGTGCATCGGAGGGAACTCCAGACCCCTTAGATTTCGTATACATTTTAGCTTTCGAACCTGATACACATAATCAACAGTCGCGAAAGCCAACGGATAAATAAGCAAATCGGCAAAAGTACATCACCGAGTGAAGACAAAACGAACAACCTAATGGTTGAATGAACGATTTAAACAAACCAAGCACAACAACATACTGCGATCAATATTTCGACGTAATGGCTAGTTAGGCCAGTGAAATTTGCTTCTTATTCTCAGAGTTGAAGATAAATAATGTGCTTTTTGGACAAGTTTGTCAATCGGCTATGTCTGCAC
This sequence comes from Paragonimus kellicotti, assembly GCA_014220965.1. Classification (NCBI taxonomy): domain Eukaryota; kingdom Metazoa; phylum Platyhelminthes; class Trematoda; order Plagiorchiida; family Troglotrematidae; genus Paragonimus; species Paragonimus kellicotti. The sequence continues at coordinate 39,516 of LOND01002733.1, read as the reverse complement.
CGAAAACTAACAATCAACTCACACTTCAGGTCGAGGCCGCTTGAGCCAGAAACAGTGTACATTCCCAGGCTAACATGTTTCTGGTGACTTACAGTACCACCACGACCAAAGAAGGTTGACAACAAGAAGACAGCAAGGGGGACAAGTCAAAAACTTAGAGAATCAACAACCTGTGGTTATTGTGGATTTGTAGTGACCTGGAGATAACCCCGGTCTGTCTGCTGTACGATGTGTAAAACTTCTCCCAAAGTCACATTTCATATTGTACATGGAATAATGGGCAACTTTGTCTGCCGTCTGCTTGTTACATGCAATCGTGTTCGTTTGTTTGCATGTTTGTTGGCCTGTTTGTCGCGCCTTGGTAAATGGACGCCGTGGACTATCATAGTAGGGAGTGCGCCGTGCGGGTTCTTGCTACAAGGGATGACCGAGACTGATCGAAAGCACGCTTCCAGCGACTGTGTGGAGCATGTAAGCGGACATGAGAGATCCGAGAGCGATTTGGAGCGCACACACGCTCTAAGAATGCCCGAGATTTCTGACTACAAGTCTGTCGAGACTTGCGTGGTTAGACCTGAAACCATCACACACGTCAAGAGGGTAGTCTTAATATATAAGAGTACTCTGAATTGTGGCCTAGTGTCTGCTCCAGTGCAAGGCGGCCGCTTGACGCGCACACTCTGTCCGCGGACATTGTCGGGTGTCACACAGCGTCACGCCATATCGCGTACATCATGGGTACACTTTTCGCTTGGCGCGCTTTTCGAGTGCCGCCGAGTGGGCGGTAGCCCACCTCGCGATTCTTTTCTTTCTTCTCTTGGTTGCTGCCGTTGGTCCCAGATTAGGCTAGAGCTAACTACTTATCATATTTCCAAACACTGCTGGAAATATACGGTTTGTTTCCAAACCTCAATGCGTTCTCTAGTTCGATGCCTGTTGGGACTACGTTTCGAATGCTCTACGGGAAAGGCGCTTTAAATTGTTAGTGGACGAGGGTCTAGCGTATGCCCACTTGTCCACTACAGCCTGTGGCGCCAATGGCGCCTCACAGACTTTCCGGCTTGCTCGCGCGTTCAAAGGTCAGACTCTCAACCCTCCTGGCTATTTCCGCGTATCGGTGTCGTTTAGCGCTGATTGAGACCTATTGTAATTATCGTATAATATACTTTCGGTCTCCCGCAATTAGTGGTATTCTTATTTCGTGTCTGGTATCGTTGCATATACCTGGGAAAGCGTTAATTGAGTGTACGTGCACATGAAACTTTCATTGCCTCATAACTAATTTCGATAACAATACACAATTATTGTTCTAGACCGCACTTCGCTTATTCCGTTGACCTCATGGAAAGGAGGTGGAGCACTTCGAATGAATCCCACTACACACAAGTGTTGGATCTACCAACACTTGGCAGTTTGCTAAAACATTTCACTAACAGATTTTATTTCGGTCATTACTTTTTGCCACCAGCCACGCTTCGAATACCCTAATTACTTCCCATTAATATTGGATGGTTCGTGAACGTTGTATACCTTCGATGAGTCCGGTGCTCATCTTCGCACGCTGTTTCTATACGGAGACATTTTGTCCATCTACCACAACAGGCACTCTGGAAGCTATGCGGAATAAACTCAGCCTACGTTCCACGGAGTGTACAACGACTCTATTTATTTATTATTTATTACGTTAGAGTTCTGAATGTCACTTTTCCCTTTTTTTGTTGCGAACCTTCGTATGCATCTAAACATTCATTTGGACCTGAAAGAATACCGACAGTTACCCCGCGCATTCGGACTTACGACTAAAGCTGCGCGTTCGTTCACCTTTTCGCAGTACTAGCCTTTCGTACTGCTGCTGTCTCAATGGCGCATCGACCTTGCGAATCAACAATGAATCCCTTCTTTGCGTATTACATTTTTCTCAACCGACCATCTCACTTAGCTTGATCCTACAAACTGGTGAGCCCGTTTCAATTGTATGTTACATGGTATACTCAGGTTCGGTGAACCACTTTGCCCGCCATTATGCTCCGAGTATGCGTGGTGTATAATTATTTCTTTTGCGTTATTCCCCGTTGACTTCCGCTCAGATTCCATGAATATTGTTCACTGCTCATTGATAGAAAGCAGTGGTGGCCGTCTTAGTGCGCCCATTCACTGAACCATTTGATACCGGAATAACCAAGGCGTGCGCATTTAGGAGCGCGAAACACCTGCACTGACTGCACATTCCAGCTATTTACGACCTATAGAGACAGGCATAATACAAAGTAAAGCCGTCCTGGTCCTTGTTTGAGAACCGCAAAGGGAAGGACCCGGAAGCTGCACGCATTTCGGAAAACAAAGTTAGCTGTGAATTTATTCCCATATCATAGGGTAAAATACGGCTTATCGCATGAAGTTCGCTGAGAAGTCGCCGGTAACTCTGGGAACAACTCCGGATAATCTAGCCGCTGGTTATAGAAAAGGCCCCTTACTGCAAAAACCACGAGCGTCGCTACCCTCAGTACTGTTTCAAGTTGGGATGCTCAACTGCGTTCGGGGAACATTGCTGTGCAGCCTTAATTCAATTTCGGACGAACACGAGGCGAGAAGAATAGACAAAAGGCCTCCCTGGACACCTTGACAAAAGATCGACGGATTGTTCCAAGTACTCAATGCAGGCCTGCACAGTGTGAACCCGTTTTGAGGGTGTCGGACACCAACACCCTGGGATCTCGGTCTCTATCACACTGCATTAACAAGTACCCATTGGCAGGATGTGCACCGACATCGTTGACCTCTCCCAGGTGCATAAATCACCATTTCTGTGGATTTCGAAGTAGGCTGCATTGAACCGCCCATCTTGACACGGGTCCAAGTCCTGTTGCAATATATTTTTATTCTCCTCAAAGGGATGGTCCCCTATGCCTTAATGTCATCAGCGAAGGCAAAGATAGGCCACTGTAACTATTTAAGCGGACCGTTGATGGAAAACCGGAACGGTCGCTTGATCGCTAATTCTTCTGGAACATCACTAGGGACGGACAGCCTGTCCGATAAATTTCAACAAAACCGTTAGAACAGGAAGCCTGGTAGAAGCAAGAGTTTCGTATTGACGCTTCAGCGCCAAAGTTACGAAAACACGAGAGAGTTTTTCATCGAACAGTTAGCAGTGGGTGGGATGAATAGTCGATCGGTGGGTTAAGAAAGGTCACTGAATCCAGGCAAGGCCAAGCTTACGTACAACTGTTTCCGAAAACTGGGCCGGCTTCAGTTGACGGACCACGACAGCCTCAACAAACCGCAGTAGTCTTGGAATGAGATGATACAATAGGATTGTGAACGCACAGGCCGGGTCGATGACGTAACCAATGGCCAGTATGTGACTTGCTATTGCGGACACCGATTTTGTGTGTTTCAACGACATTGCTGTTCTTTGGAAATACGGAGTTTCGTGCCAATTTAGGCAAATGCTCCCTCGCTTTGGAGATCAAGCACCTTCA
>LOND01002733.1:4279-14537 GCA_014220965.1 Paragonimus kellicotti | reverse complement strand
ACTCATTTAAACATATATATCCGATATACATTGCTCCGGCGAACAATCCATGATCGATCACAATCACTACAGGCTACGTAATACAACGCCTGTGGTGATTGTTGTTCTTTTTGTCTTCGTCCATTTTCTTCCTTTTTTCCTCACAGACTGTGCCCTTTGTATCCATTTGGTTTCTTGTGGTAGTTCGACCAGCTGTGTCGTCCTGTCCTTCTGTCAGAGTCTTGAAAGCTGTGAAACATTTTAGCTATCTCTCCCAACTAACACACCCAGCCCTTTTGCAACCGGGACACCTCTGAGAACAATTTGTAATTGATTTCCTCGGTCTATGTCGATATCTGCCTTAACAGACGCATTACTGACTCTCCGATACTGTTATCTTCACAGCGTGCTCACTGACTGGGTTCCGTATTCGTGTTTACATCCCTTAGTTCTGTCTGCAGATCACTTGTGAATAGAGAATTCCTAGGATTTGCAGCGACCCTAGTGAACGATTTGTCTCCGTGTAGGTCTTGACCACCCAATGTTTTACCATGTAGCGTTCCCACGATAGGTTGCAAGGTTTAGCCCAGCCAGCTGCGCACGGTCCAAGTTATCCCTCTCAGTCTCAAAGTCGTGGTAATCAATTGAGTTGACGTACTGGCTAACGGTTGAACAAGTAGCCTATGCATCGCTCAAAGGACGCAGGGGTGCGTGTGTTTTGTCAGGTTCAGTGAGTTCAACCATTTTTATCTCATCTTTTTGTGAAGAACTGGTAAAAAGCTGGACGGTGGTTAAATGCCTCCACCGTTTCAGAGCACCTTGGAAAACAACTATTTGTGTTTTGTGTGTTGGGGACGCGTAGAGAAGGTCAGCAAAAGAGTTATAGATGCACATTTGTCGTCGTCAGTTAAGACGCGCAAAGTGTAGGATCAAGTGAGCTGAGGCAACCAGATAAGTATAGAGCAGTGAGGAAACAAAAGGTTTATTGGTGATACACGAAATAAGCGTGAGGGCGAACGGACAACAGTACCGAATGATAGCAAAGCAAAGAGTTGAAGGAGAGCGGAGCGTGACTCAAACCCTCAAACGAGCGGGGTACCTATCGGTATCACCCCGCGTTCAAACAAACTTTTGAGCTTATACTAAAGTCCAGAAAGAAACAGTACAAATGATAGTCGAAAGTCTTACATGGTCATCGATAAACAAATAAGGTCGCTACAGGGCACCCCTAGAAGACAACCGGAGGTTTGACCTCGACAGTGTACCAATGTTTCAGTTAGCCGTAACCGTTCATACCAACATGAACTGTTCTATTTTATCATGTCACAAGGGTCCTGTCAATGGCCGTTGAAAGGATAAGGAATACGACCGGAAAAAAAGCCCGGTCCCGTCGATTTTCTGAAAGTTCTGTTACCAACGAAGGATGCAATCCAGCCGGAGAACCTCACCTTGGATGCCATAAGCCTCTAGTTTATGTACAAGGGGACCGTGTGGGACACGGTCAAAAGCTTTGGCAAAGTCGAAGAAGATAGCATCCGAGATATGGCCATTGTCTTTGGCGTCTGTCAGGCTATCCATGAAGATTAGCATATTGGTTATGCATGACCGGTCGGGAAGAAAGCCATGCTGGGTAGAGGAGAAGAGGTTATTTGCGAAGAAATGCCTAAGGATGGCGCGTTTTAACAGACGCTCCATTACCTTGCACGGGATGCTGGTGAGGCTGATCGGCCGATAACTAGCAGGAGAGTGACGATCGCCCGTCTTAAGTATGACCTCCTTTCACGCCACTGAAAAAGTGCTGGTCCGAAGTGTCTGTTTAAACAGACCATGGAGGGGCATCGCCAAACCAAGGGCCGCTTCTTTGAGGATCCGAGGATGGATCCGCGTCTGGTCCCATTGCACTATAAGGATTGATCTTGAGCAAGAGATCGTGAACTGTCGAGCACAGGGGAGCCAGTTGTCTGGAGTGGTACTGGAAATTTCTCCCCAGGAGAATCGGATGCCAGTTTGGCGGAACAACACCGTAGGCTGCTTAAGAGTATTTCCTGAATACTTCATCAACCACCTGGGGGTTGGAGGAGGCTTCTTCGTCGGGAAGCCGCAGAGTAAGCGTTAAGGGCTTTGGTTTTCTCTGGCGACGCATGTATTTGAGAAGAAAGTTCTCATTTTCGTGGGTTACAAGTAAGGTTTTTGTCCGTAACTTCTGGTATGTTAACGGATATCCAGCCCGCACTTGTTTCTTTCAGTGCAATAGGCTTCTAGATCCTCTGGCTTGCTTATTCGTTTCTGCTTAGAGAATAGACGAGAAGGTAGGTCAAGAAGGTGGCGAATGTTCCGCGAAAGTGGTGCCCGGGAACAGGAATTCCATAGTTCGCGAGAAACAAACGTCTCATCAGCTTCGTGAGCGGCAGCTTCAAGAGAATGATAGTTTGAATTCACTGAGTTAGACCCGAGGCTAGGTGTACTTATGAACGTTTTTAGCGCGTTTAAGTTGGTTTTCTGTAAATTTCGAAATGGATTCTTTGGTACAGCTTTTGGAGCCGGTCACAAGTAAAATCAAAAACTAAAAACCTGTGGTCAGTATGTCCCGACGTTAGTTTGTTGACCACCCCATCTAACAGGTGGGTTCCATGCGTGATAACAGATCAACCAGGGAGTGTGTGTGCCCTGGGCGGTGCCTTGTATATAGTTTGATATGCTGTGTCCAGGCTTTCTCATGGATCAACATTGCCAGGGATTTCGAAAATCCGCAGGCAGAGTCCTCATGAGAAGCAGCTATATAGTTGAGTTTCGGTCCGGTGGCCGTCCATACTAAGAAGATAAGAGAGACGCTGCGTAGACGAGAAACGCTCCAGAGTGGCAAGAATGGCTTCGTCGTCGGATGCGCTTCACGACGGCTGGCGATTAATAACAAGTTGTAATCGACCTAGTAGGGTGGTCACATTCATCGCGGGCGATTTTCGCCGAATACAGAAGTTTCGTGTCTCCAACGTGGTGCGTAATCTCGAAGCCCCACGCAGATGATGAGCAGTTAACTTGCAGTACCGAAAAGGTAGTGCTCAATAGTTGAAAACGATGACCTCATGGGGGATTTGCTTCAATTGTGTTAAAAAATTGGGTTTTCTGAACAAACTGTCTGTTGACAGAGTCCACTGCAAGCAAGTCATCTAAAATTATTTAATTAAGAAAGCGCAACGAAAAAAGCCACAAGTGGCAGACGTCCGCTTAGTCTGCGAATCGCATTAGCTTCCAAAACTCTCAACCACGTCTGTACTACAAGCTTGGTTGTCATTGTTGGCGATGTCACGACTGCGACCAAACTTATATGGGTTTCCGGCAAGCTATCAACCGCAGAGGCTGTTACTGGTCACGAACCAGCCCTTAAATCAGATACCTCCATTACTGATGGTTTCAATCTGTCGATAGGTAACACCCCGCGTTTACTGTCGCGGTCCATTGTGGAAGTCTCATTATAACGTGTGAACACGCAAAACGGACCTATGTGCGGTGGCCGCAGAGATAGCTGGGAAGCAACGGCATGATTCAGGAAACGGGAACAAGTTTGGGGATGAGGATCAACGTATTCCGATGTCGACTGTTTTCTTGTTGACGTCGGCCGGGGTTGTCTCTTGATTGGCCAAACGTTTTCCGTGATTCGCGGAGAGGATGGGTCCCGCCGCGCATGGAACAACCATCTCGCCAACTGTGCGTAACAAGCGCCAGTAGACTGACTCACTGGGCCTGATACGTGGGTTGCCATCAAGCATGTTTCGACTGCCTAACAGGACTAGTGGAAGCACCTCACACCAAGAAGTATTGTTGTTGACGGAGGCAGAGCTCTCCATCTGCCAGTGAATGCGTTCAATTACTCCGCTCGCTACCGGGTTGGAAGTTGTGCCTGTGTCGAGGTTGGCATTTCGTCAGACAAAAGCTCGACAACGATCTTTAATATTGAGCATGTGCCTGGGTAAGACATGTTGTGCAGGGTTTGAAAATGTTTGACTGAAAGCCAGCGGAACACCTGAGCAACGTGCATTTTGTGAATTGTCGTAAACTATCATCCGTTTGGACGAGTGCACAGGGACACGTTCTGGTTCAAGGGAACTTGTCGGTAACTCTGAATCTTGACCGTTGACCCGTGTCGCTGTGATCGGTGCGAGATTGATTGACCTGTCTGCCTTCTCGGTTGTATCATTGATACAAGAAAGACCGGTAGCCACTACGTTCGTAATATCCTAAACGGAAGGAATATTGGCAGTGAACCCAGCGATACCATCCGAGAGCCGGGTCCTTCTGTGGAGAACATGTTCGCTGTCAATCGTATGGCGCATGTTAGCAACTTGTGCTTTGTGAAGATAATAAAACTTCTGTCTTCAGGGACATGTCGAAACAGGCGGACACCAAAATAAGTCACCAACAGTTCCCTTCCGAAAACACTATACAGTGACTCAGCTGATTGTGAACGCTTAGAGGAACATGCCAGTGGTCACCAAGCTCCCCCGAGTTGTTGCTGCAGGACAGGTCTCATAGCCACGTCCGACGCATCCACAGTTAGCGTTATAGAGGCAGGCGGATGAAAATGTTAGAGCAATGATCTACCGGTGACAATTGTTTTTAACTCCATAAGGGCAGTTCGTACAGCCGTTGTAAATGAAAATGAGTGTACGTTGTCTCTTAACATGTTGATAAGCGGCAGGTTTCGGTGATGTAGCCAGGAACGATACGGCGACAAAAGTTTACTTTGCCTTTAAACCAACCATGTTTTGAACGGTGTGGGCTTCAAGAAGCCCGCTATCGCCTGCACTTTATCAAGAAAATATCCATTCCTGCCCGTAAATAATTTGTGGCATAAGAAGGTTAAGGGGGGCGCTCCAAATTAACAGCTACTTGGGTATATTGCCACTTTACGACGAAAAAACGGACAAACAGCTAATGCAACGGAGCGCAATATTTTTCCTGTGTTGAGCTACCGACTAGGATATTATCCGAATGCCGGTTAATAACTTCCAGCCCATGTCAGACATCGTGAATCAAACTTTAGAAAGTATGAGAAACGTTTCTAAGACCAAATACCATGCGTAAAACTTCAAACAGCCCGATTGGTGTAATCACCGATGTCCTCGAGACGTCTTCGGGGCCTATTAGAATCCACGTGCAACAGCGTACCAGTTAGATCTTGGTGAACATTTGCCCCCCAGGTAGGTTCGCTGTCAAGTCCTGAATGTGAGCAATTGGATACCTATTGGAATTGGCTACGTTGTCAAGTGTCCAATAGTTACCACGTGGGCGCCTTTCGTTACTCCTCTTTTGGGGCATTATTTGCAACGGCAACGCCCATGGACCACTGGATGGACGGGCGGTGTGCAGCTGAAACGTATGCTCAACTTTGGCAAGACCAACTTTCAGCTTTTCAGGAGCGAAATAACGCAGACGACTGCAACCTAACGGCTCGTGTGTGACCATGTGATGGGCAACGTCGGCTGTTGCTCCCTGTAATTCCTTAGTAGGTCGGAGCGGCTGAGGGACTTCAGATCGGAGCTTCCCGTAAGGACCACAAACTGCGCATTGGACTGATCACAACCGTGTGTGACGGTCTATCCCGGACGTCAAATTTCGTTGAGGTACCAACTGAATGCGATCGACACCAGTCAACCAGCACATTGAAATGCAGGAGGAAATAGATGCAGTAATGCGGAAAATATTCAGTTACAAGCAACATCCAGCGGAACTCACTGCGAAGACAAAGGTTTAGATTCACAGGTCAGCGACGCCAAAATTCAGTGGACTCATCTTTCACAGCTGGGGGTGTATTACCGGATCGCAATCCTGGATCCTTTACCGAATGCGGAATGACAGTGATCCGTGCTGCCGTAACGTCTGTGAAGTCCAATCTGGAGGCTGTTGCATATTACTCCCATGGTTTCGAGGATCGTTTTGGCGAGGAACATATTTCGCCATTCAGACGACACAGAATGGACACAGTTTCCCAGAGCTGATGTAAAACGACTTTGAGAACGGATCGTGATAACCGATAGCTGACGCTAACACATAGCACCGTTTGTTGGCACAAGAGGTTCAACTGATGTCTTAGGTGCGACGAAATTTCAGTCAGCCGTATCAAGACTGCTGGACCGCCATGAGCTGCTAGTTAGCAAGAAAATGGCTTCCGAGATGCTGTGCGCCTAATGTGTTACGGCTTCTGGCGAACCACGTCCCGCAGGACATTTAGATGACTTAATTCACGCCAATACAGTCAAAATCTCCTCTGACTTTTCTTCTGCGCAGTGTTCCTCAGACTAAAGCTCAAGAAACCACTAGGCAGTGACCGCCTACTGCCCACTTTCCGAGGAATTTGGGGAATGTGGTGCTACGCTAGTTGTTCCATCTTCTGCTTTGTCCCAACAGTCGTACAACTCAGGTGTCATGTGCATTCCTTGGAAATGCCATGTCGCCCTGCGTTTCTGCAAAGGAGACGACCATCGACGAAGTGGCAATTCTCTCACTTGCATCGGTGTTACTAGAAAACATAATCGATAATAGCATCAAAGTACGAATTCAGTTTGCCTGAATACCAACAAAGAAACAGAACTGGTTGCAAAAAGTTTCCTGATGCACCATTAACTTAGTGGTGACAGGCAGCTCCCGAGTTACGGCCACGGAAGAGCCCCACCCAGTAGAAGTCGCCCTCCTATACTTCAACCATGCATCTGAAAGAATAAACTACTCGAAGGGCTACTCAAAATAGCTGCCACACATGGGCCTTGATATCCAGCCGTCCGCATAGATTCGGCACTACTGATTAGACAGGACGATTATCATGAAGGTCAGCGGTGAGCTATCCGCCGCCCTCAATACTTCCACGAGTACTTCACGAGGTTCCACACTTAACTGTCCGCCGTTGTGAACAACATGTCAGTCACAAGTAAATCATCCTTGTCAATGTAGGCGGACGATGGTAGATTATGGCATACACTAGGTTTTCAGGGTGGAGTGTGTCAGTAGTCGATGAACAGCGGTCCACGGATTGAAGTTAGCAAGCCGAAAAACATCAATATACGACAACAGAACAGGAAAATCCACCAGATTAATCAGTTCCTACTCATTGGGTATCTATCGCAATGCAACCTTTCTCGTTGTGCTAGTACGTTGGCACTAGCAAGTCTAACGTCAGGTTGATAGCGCTCATTAGGTGATATGGGGAATTTCCGGCAGATTGTTTCACGAGTATGTTTGTACCTTCGTAAAACATCTACTACTGAGGGTATACACGCAGACACTGTCTCCATGAAATATGCGTAAATCAATCAGAACGACGTCGACGTATGAAGTGTCCTACCTACATTCACAATAATTAGCATGGATGTAGCCGGTCTGATACCACCGGCAGTAACGGAGGGACCTCGTCATTCTGCAAAAAAAACAAAACCCGGACAATCCGTAATCAGTACTGTAATCTAGTCCCTACCCATTTCTTCCATCTTACCTTTCATGATAAGGGAGAGACATGGACAATAGAGCCGATTTTTTCTTAAGGCTGTGTGGTTGTGAGAGGGGCACAACTGAAATAGGGTAAGATAACAGAAAGAACACACACGGGTTATGGAGCCACAAGAGTATTGTAAATTATGTATATCCAAGTGATCGCGACAACACCGGCCAGAATGATCCCGTATTGCAAAATTGCCAACCCAAAGATTGGTTTAATGAAAAAGGCCTAAATGATGGGAAAGAGAGCACAGTTCCGTAGCAAGAATAATACCAGGAATGGGGCCACTAAGTACAAAGGCCCCAAAATTATTCTGCCGTCGCGAGGGTCTAACAAATAGTTCTCACGCTGTGATTTTTCTTATTTTTTGGTATCCAAGTAGTCTAACATCAAGCAATAGCTACTTTAAAAAAAAAAAAATGAAAAAAAAACACTGAATTGCCCAGCTACATCTTCGCGGATGATGTAAAGGTTCTGGGGAACCTTGACAACACGCGCATGCATGAATATCAGAAAACTGTTCAGAGGTGGCCAAGTGAATGGCAGCTATCCATAAATATAGAGCAGTATTATCAGCTGCTTGCTGAGTAGCAGCCAGGATAGGTCAAGCACCTTTTGAGGAGGGCTAGGAAGAGGAGCTGAGGAGGGTACAGACGGCCAAGGACTTGGGAGTTTTCATATAGGGAAAATTCCAACTTTTCCAAGCAGTGTTTGGACGACCCAAAAAGGAAATAGATCTCTATATATGTTAAGGAAAACAGTCGCGTCAAGGAGACCGGAAAGGTTGCTACCCCTCTATAAAACGTATGTGAGGCCACATCTGCAATTATGTGTGCAGACCTGAGGCTCGCATATGGCAAAAGACTCTGATGTACTCGGGAAAGTTAAGAGAAGTTTCACAAGACGGCTGGGAGGAATGTTGGGTAAATCATATGAAGACAGACTAAGAAAAACTGATCTGTTTTCCCTTGTGCGAAGGAGGATTAGAGGGGACCTAAGAGAGGCCTCTAAGATCCTTGAAGAAATAACCGAGTTTGATACGGAATCTCTGCTGGGTCTGCATACAAACTCACACCTTGCAGTCTACAGTCTCAGGTTGGAGGAGAGAGTTGCTACCTCGACTAGGGCCAACTCCATCTTATATCGAGTCACCAGTTGTTGGAAGATGCTTCCAAAGTGTTGTATCCTCTGATAGTGTGACAGAGCTCAATAAAAACTGGAGGAATGTTGGCCATCTTTCTTCCGGGCCTATTGTGAGAGTTTCGTTTCGGTGAGCTTCCCTAGTGCCCTCCTTCGCATTGATTCAATCAGCCAACTTCCCATCCTTATTTGCTGCCATTGTTATCCCTTCAAATCTTATCTGTTGTTTTCATTTAGTTATTAAATTATTTATAAAGTTAGTCCTAGTATCTGGAAATATAGGTTCTAGGGATCAAACTCATTATGGTCTTACACCTATCTCTGATTCCACATCATTTCAATGAGAGAACAAATTTGTGTGCATAAGTGGTGGCTGTGAATCCGTTGTTTTCTGACGGCATTGATAACTTTAACTCCTCAATTTTCATGTGGTACCTCTCATGATTACTCATGGAAGTGGGGAGTTTCCTATCCCATAGTCGCAGTATCGGCCCCCCTCAGAGGCTCAATGGTCCAAGAAACTAGACAAGTTCTGGCTTGAGCCGCATCGTCCTGGAAATTGAGATAAACCGGATTGAAACCTGTGGTCTAGCAATCACGATCACCCTATGAGAATCCTGGATGACCCTGGCGAACATGGAATGGTGGAGCAAAGTGGCCATATAAAAGGAATGTATCCAGTCCAACGTATTCGCGTAATTAAAAATGACACTAGAAGATTCACATCCCTCGTTTTAGGGGTTACTGGCACATGAGGTACTTGCTTTTCTCTGTTGCCCTCCGTGATTCTTACATATGTTTTATCCAGCGCCCTACTTTTCCATTGAGTGAGAGAAAAATCTTCACTAGTGTCTTGCTCACCGATAACGATATCCGCTATTGGTGTTGATGCTGAAAAGAATTCCTTACTAAGCTGCCTCCAATCAACATTGTTTGCAGCCTCATTGGTCAAGGGCGTTCCCAAGATACCGCGCGTGCATGGCTCATTAGAACTGCCCTGGATAGGTTTCGACTAGTTTGCCTATATAAGTGTAAAAAGCGAAATGATAAACCATCAGCCTCTATCTAGACAGTGTCCTACTGTCATGCCCTAAGCAACTGGAGATCGGCTGTATCCGATGGAAACGGTGCGATCATCCATAGGCTTAGGTGAGAGGGAAGCACGCATCTGGTATCTCATTGAATCAATGTCTAGGAACAGTCTATGGATTTCTCCACGAATTCTAACTAGGGCGGTTCGCATGACGCTCACGAATTCTACACACGATTACCACGAATAATCAGCGCTTTTACTTCCAAAACATGCAGTGGATCTGAACAATATATGTGAGCATTTCACATTTTCCTACTTAACACATAAGATTGCGTTCTTCTTCTTACTCCCACAAACATCCGTTATGGGGAGTATGGTTCCGCGATTAACAAACCTTAAAAAAACCTGTTGATGGAACGATTTGCGAAAGTTCCAACTCTTGGGAGTTTTCAAGCAATTGACCAGATCCGGCGCTGGAGTCTGCCCGATTCTTGGCCAGATTTTCAAACTTCCCGTCCTCCATCGCCAAAGCCGGCTCATTTCAAACATCTTCTGGTGCAAGTTACGTCAAATAACGGCATAACTATTTGAAGATGCATTTACGTGTAATTTCCGGCTTG
>LOND01002732.1:14997-33529 GCA_014220965.1 Paragonimus kellicotti | reverse complement strand
GGACACAAAGAACATCGGTTCATCCTCTCCCGCCGAACGATCGAGCGCACAACAAACCCGGTTCCATCAGTTGTGAAGAATTCCTTTGTCTTAGTGAGTGACTGAATTCTTGAGTAATGTAATTGTCGGTAGGACTGTGTGACCTGTATTAGGGGAAGGAAATTCAGTTTCGATGTTCCTTGTGTGCAGATAGCACTGACAGCCTTTAAAGCAACCATATGTGCTTTGTTAGGCATACTCATTGTAAACCGTTAGTGATGGTTCTGGACCTACTTGAAAGTTGGACTGGCGACTACATCACGTTGGAAAGTCAGCAAGAGGTAAATTCCTACTCATCGTACCCATCGCACCACATTCACAAATAAACGCAAACATTCGGCAGAACTTTGTACCAGTGTATACGTTAGACGTCATAAGAACGTGGTCGCTTCTTTGCGGCGTTAATGGAAGATAGGACAGGTTAAGTCCGACTAAGAATATCTGTTACGTAATGAGGCAAAGCTGGGAAGGCCATGAGAAAGTTGCTTGACAGATATCCCCATGCTTTCAGGTATAGGTTGCTTCCACGTTTGCAAGGTACAGATTACTTGATGTTGATTGTACTGGGTTTGTTCTTATTACTGCTGTGTGACGGCTAAGCGTCCACGTTGATCACTGACTTAATGCTAATGATGATGATATATTCCCACTGGAAAAGTGCGCATAACTACAGGATGCATGGCTCAATCCTAGAGTTGACGAATGCCTTGAAGCGAGGAAATGATCATCTGAACTTATTGCACCTTGATCCTTTATCCTGCCATAGGTCACACAAATGTCCTATAGTTTTCTGACGATTCACTCAGTGATCAAACAATCTATCTGTGAAGTTGTATGGGTGCATAATCCAATCAAAACCTTAAGGAACAAACTAAACTGAAAGCTACTGATCGTCAAAAAGCAAAACCGTTGGAGCACTATCCAAAGTGAACGCAAACCAACCGGGAATCCTACCTCAAGATTTCACGGATTGCCTGAAATTCACAACGACTATACACTTTTAGTGATTGACTGTTTCAGCAAGAGGAGCTGCAGTCTAAAAGTGAGCAAAAGTTCTCTGAAGGCTGACTTGGCCGCAATTCAGGGTACGGGGACTGGGATTAGATGAGGAGGGGGTAATTGCATCGTTCGATGTTTACTCGCTGTTCACTTGGACCTCGATTAAACTGGTTTGAAACGCAACGGCCGATGCGCCGAGGAACAATGTCCAAGGGCAAGAACATTGGCTGCTTCTGGTCGACGTCGTAGATCTGGTGCAACTTTACATAGAAACCCACTTACAGTTTGAAGACAATATGTGGACATCAACAAAAGGAACCGACGGGATCATCACTATCAAGACCGTTTGCTGACTTCGTTATGTAACTCTTTGAAACAACCATATTCCAGGCATACCATCCACTGATATGGCTAACATATATAGATAACACATTTGTTGTCATTAATCGTGCGGAGATCGGCAGTTTCCAGGGGGACAGTAACAGTACATTACCGCAACCTCGGTGCACTAAAAACTAGAAACGAGAGCAATAAATCAATTTCTGGATATACTACCATTGAGACAATCTGTTGGAAACGTACAGATGACCGTACATTGCAAATCCACAACCACTGACATTATAATGTCGTTGAACAACAACCGTTCGATCACTCACGGAAGTGTTGTGTACATGCTTTGCTTCGTCGTGTAGCCACTGTTTGAACTAAAAAAAATAGACGGAACACGTCCACGAAGTTTTTTATCAAACGGCTGCCCAAGATCATTCAAAAGCACGTAAACTGGAGCTCAACTGAGTGCTGTTTCCAACCATACAGGACACTTTGTCTTACGTGGACAGAATCTCTGAGGCAGCTGGGCGTAGTTTGGGAAAATCTGAAGTGAAAATTGCTCGAAGGCCAACAATCGGCATTTGAACTGAGCTTCGTAAGATCAAAGATTTGGTTGGAGCGCCTGAACGAGCGGGTGTAATGTAATCCATTTCTATTCGTACACTGTGAGCAAATCTACTTAGGCAAAACAAGTAAAAAAAACACTTTAGATTTGATAGGTGAATTTCGGAATGTTGTTGTTAGATTTACTCAAACAAAGACCAAGTGAGGACGTACTGCATGTTCCTCAGTGGGGTGAAAAGCTCCACGTACGAAACTCATGATTAACTGTCAGAAGTATCCGGCTAGCCATTTTTATCACCTAACTTGTGTTGTAATCAAGTGACCGGCTTAGAGTTTTGTTGTGCAGTAGGAAGTTTTGTTTCTGCATTTGTAATGTATCTATACCAACACACGTTTCTGCAGTTTAGATGACGTTTGTAAACGGTCTTAGATGCGCTTAATATCTTAGAGACCTGGTGAACTCATCCATAGGTAGAAGGCTACTTAGGGAAGTTTTTGCCAAGTAGTGGTACCGTGAAGGAAGAGGCGTTTAGCAAGCGTGATAATGTATCGTGCTTTTATCTTGCTGACAGTTACTACCGGAATGTTGTGTATAAGAGTAAAGTAATGGCAGTTTCTGAAATATGATCGGCGCAAACATCTGTAAGCTTACTTGGTCAATGATTTTCTTGTTTAATCTATATGCTCTGAGATTCGTTTTTGTGATGTATATGCTAGATACTACTGGTAGTTTCAAGTGCCGAAGTGCTGTTCAGCGTCAGTCTATACTTTGTAACTACTTCTGGCCAAGCACCGTGGCCGAATTTGAGAACCGTTTCTCGCTTGTTTCTGATTCCTACTTCAAGCATCCTGCTTCTTATAAAAGAGTCTGTAAGTGTCCAGACAAGTATTGTTTGAGAACATTGAATCACTGCGGCTTACCACTGGCCCAATCGAGCAAAGGTTGAGTAAAACGAATTGGCTATGATGCAGCTGATTATGTGGTGTTTCATTTGTCACAGTTCCGTCACTCTGTTCTTCTGAACGATACCCTATTTTTACTCAACCTCCAGAAAAGGCTCACTGTTTTTCTCTTCTCAACATGACATGATATAGACTTTTTAATAGTACACTTTGAGCATCCACTTGAGATAATGCTGATAATTGGATCATTTTTTATAACTTTATATGAAAAGTTCAAAGGTAACATAAACGTAACTTTTCGAAACAGGAATTGTCCTTTTTCTAGCACATCTTATCGGAGCTTATATCGCGTTGACATCTGGGTAACGTTTTATTTTTAAGTGCTATTTTGTATCTAGAAAATGTAGTCAACTAACAGAAGCAACGGTGTGCAATTTTTCTGCGAAAGTTTTCGTTGCTCTTCCTACGGTTAAGCGGCAGTTTGTTGCTGGTAACCTAGTTTGTGTTTGCGCACATCAGTTTTTTATTGGTGAATCGATTGAAGATAACAGAATGTTGCGAGCAAGTTGGAATACGCTGGGTATCAACCACCTCGGCTGGCTCTCCTCAAGAGTGTTTTGAGCGAAATCACATTAACAAATTCACGCATAGCACATCTCATTGTGTTGCCACTCATAATACAGTGAGCTGTCCACAGTTTTCAGGCTTTCGGGTGTTTGAATGTCCCTGGTGTAAAATGTCATCCAAGGAGACAGAATTCTGGATATCTGATGACCAGCCAGACTACCCATTGGGCCTGTCGGTCAATTGGCCATACAGGATATTTACTGAGGCATCGCTAACAACGACTCAGTGCCACATCGCTGATTTGCGGCACGCGCCATGCTGGCTACCGTAATTGAGAAGAACAACTGAACCGAAAGTTGGCTGGCAATGCTGTGGCTCGTGCACTCAAGACTTGTTGAGCTACACCATGCTGGGCTGCGCTCATTACACCGGACGCTGAAAGTAGTAACATTTCAGTTAATTCAGGTATGCACAGGACCCTGATTCCCAACTTAACACATGGGTTGCAATCCAGTAAAATTAGACCAATGATAAACCGGTTCATTTTCCAACGATGTTCATACAGACACTACTGGCTCCGTATATAGGTTGAATTTATTGGAAATCATGTTAAACACGCTGCTTTTTTCAATTGTAGTGTAGGTCAACCATGGCCTCGCCTTCACGACCTTCACTATCTTCTTCCTTGACGTTATAGATTTTTTAACTGTACTGTCTTCATTTTATTCATCATTCATTTTTGTGTCCTGGGATATCTATGGTAATTTAATCGACTCCGTGATGACTAGGATTTCTCTGCTGGACGTATCTGTGCCCTAATGACCATGTGTGATTTACCAGCTGATGTATTTGTCCTTTTGTTCACAAATCCGAGTTGTTAATTTCACTTCTCATCAAGTCTGTCTCAATCCAGACAAGAACTTACAATGTGTTTAGTTAACTTTCAACGTCGCTATGGAAATTAACGCATTACACTTGAGTAGTCGATTGCCTGTGTGACTTGTTCATTGGCTCATTTGCAAACTGCAGTGAGTCCGACTCGATGGCACAATGGCATAAGCCACCGTTCGTTACGACACTGATGAGTATTCTAGAGGATGAGAATTTTAATAGGTAGAAAACGGGATTAAGTGTGTCAAGAATGGCCCCAACGAATGATATATAATAAGGGGAACTGCGTTCCGTCATGAGGAGCACGTGGCTGAACTATTGCATATTTTGCAACTTGATAATCTGACCAGTTGTTCATGTGTTTGAAGGTTTTGGACTGTTCACCGACAAGCGGCAGCGTTCTTCGTCCGATCACTCTACTTGATGTGAGCTAATTGGCTGGGACAATGATGTTCAAACGGCGCCAGTCTGTACACGTCTTAGCCTCGAGCGGGCAGTGTTTTTGAACCAGAAAAAAACGGATTAGATAGAGGTGTAGACCCTTCTTTTTCAGCGATATCTGAATGCTTTTATGAGGCCGCAGATAATGCAGCTCTGCAAAAGCAACACGTGCTTCTGCTGTCCTTATTGATGTGTAGTCGGCGCTATTGTACGCTGACGAGATGATACAACTCGATTATGTGAAACGGCCCACTGTCTCAAGCAGTTTGTTTGCACTAAATTTGATGGGAGCGAGAATACTCCTATCGTGGAACAGTATTTGCATCTCCAAGGAGCGACACAAATTTCATGTGGATCCACACGGTCATTTGCTCGGTTCAGCATAGTATATATGTATGTCTCTGGCAGAGGAACCAGGCAAAACAACGTCGTTAGCATATTTCGTAGTGGTCCCGTTAACGTCGGCAAGAAACTCCACGCCACGATTATTGCTGATGTGTCATTCATCACAAAGTTCGGACAACCCTGACGAACATCATCTGTATTAATGAACCGATGACAAGGTCGCCCGTAAACACCACCTGTAGTGATCTTATCAGAGCATATATCGGAGTACTTCATCGGAGTATTTTTCTGTAGCTCCTTTGCAAAGCAGACGGCTTCAATGAACCTTGCAAACAGCCGGTTCGATGGTAACTTTCAGATCTAATAATTCTATGACCGTTGGTTGCCTACAGAAGTTTCGATGCCCCAAGACCAACCGTAGGGTGAAAATGTGGCTATTACACACACGAAGGGATTTTATTTTTGCCACTTCTTCACTTGTGTGGCTTGCCATGAGTTTGACTAACGGATGAAATATGAAATTGTTGGTTAACTTAGGCGTGGTAATAAAAAAACTGATGCCTGTGTGGTCACTACGTTTTGAAAATGTGAATAACTGTTAGTAAGCGTCAATCCCGAAAGATCCCCCCAATTAACCCAACTTATTGAAACATTGTCACCAGTTTTGTAACTGCCGTTATCTTTGAAAAAGTACGATAGGTTATCTGGACCTGCAACCTCGCTACGTTTTAACAGCTTACGCTAGAGAGCCACTTCTGCTTTCGTCTGAGACCAGTGGGGTCCTATGAGCTGAGCAATTTCTCCAGTTCTGTCCACCTGTCAAGTATGTTCTCACTAACATCAAGTCGACAGCTGACATAATCAATAACCGAGGAGAGTATCACTGTACTTTCCTGAGACACAGATCCTGCCTCCGTTTGTTTCGATCGCTCGACCATGTGAGATTCATTATAATAAAAAGTTTTGTCATCTTTCTCAAAAGATGTCATATTCGGAGCCGCGGTAGAATCGAGTGATGTTCGTTTATGAAGTTTATCGACGTGGTAGCTATTCGTTTATGTCTTACTTGCACAGCTCCTTCAAGACGTACTCTCTTACAACAGGTTATCGTGGTCGTGGAGTTTTGTTATGGTGACTGCTGACTTGTTCTGAGCAACTTCTTTTGGAAAGCCCACTTATAAGTATTTCTCGCATCTCCACCTGAAATACAGTTAACTATTGTAACCTTTTTAGCTCAGGCTGTCTATGCTAATGACAGAAGTCAACGAAACAGGCTGAACGACAATATGGTCTGGATCCCTCTGTTCCCATTTTTATCGACGAATTTCGATCTTAATCTTTCCCTAGTTTTCGCAGCAGATGCATCATCATCATCATCATCATAGACAGCAATACATCAGTGGTTCACACTGATGCTTAACTGCCACACAACCACGAAGAAAAAAAAGGAAAAAACCTATATAGGAAGAAAGAAGAAAAAGAGGAGGGGAGGGGAAGTGGACCTAACTACTAAAAATAGCTACGTCTATATTCAAACATACAACATCAAGGCGTCTACACCTTACAGCCGGTGGCGGTGATATCTCACACTTTCCCCGGAAGATAGGGTAAGGTAATCATGCACGCCGCCTGGCCCCCCACTTCCACTGGAAAGAACTTTGGACAATTTGGAGAGGAACTGGCAATCAAGTTTATCTTGAGGAAGTCTTACAACCATCTTTATGGGAATCGTTCCCATTTCATGTACAAAGACGGGTATACCAGATTATTTCATCAACCGCATCCACCGTTGAGCCACCATCCTACTGAGCTACGACTTCTGAATTTTGCTATCGTCGAACACAAGGTTTAGTACACGGTAATGCCGCTATCGCGTATCGTCTGCAACTGTTGACCGGCAGAAGGAGATAAAAAAGGGCGATTCATTTTACGTTGAGGATGAGGTTCACTGTGAACAATATATGTTATACGGTGCTATATGATCTAATCGTCTATGCGGCTCAGGTACACATGCTAGTGTACACCTCACACGGTACTCTTCATATTGAAATAAGTCACCCTAGATAGTGAGTCAATAAGACGCTCATGTTTTCAATAATCTTTTATATTTATGGGTGCAGTGTGCTCGTAGGCCATGCGTACGAGATCTCTAGATCGCGTAATATCCACGCTTATAACACGACTATTTCATTGGAAATCGGACAGCAGCAAAATAATAAATTTGATAAAGTGTCAACATAGATTAGAAGCAATTACCGCCGGTGGATTTGCACCCCGGAACTCCTCATATATTAATCGGATTGTGGGACTTAGTATACACTGCAAGCAAATCAGTCTTCCTGCCACTGAAATTAGAGGCGTATGTGGCCACTTATCCTTGTTTCTGTAGCGGGGTTGACTAGTCTGTGATCCGGATTGCTGATCAGCTGTTAGGTTCACCCCACTTCAAAAATTCCTGCACCAATGAGTGTCCCGGTTTCGGCATCCGAGGGAGGATAGTCCACTATCCAGCCATGTTGCTCTACCACAAAACTTTTCGTCGCATCAGATGCCGGAAACGAGCCCCCGGCTAGATGCAGATAAACTGTATTTCAAGCAGAATGAGACCGAACATTTTTAGTCACCACAGTAATGCATTACTTAAGCCTTACACGAATATAGTCACGAAGTTTGTGAGTGACATTAAAGCCACCCGCCCTAATCAAATGGCTCAGCCGCGAAAATGATAAGAGATAGCTGCAAATTTTAGGGACGAGCAGAAAATGTATACAAACTTCTCCATTCTTAATTTGGTTTCTAGGTAGGGTTAGAAAGGTAGAACAAATAAATAGGTGGGTTTGGCGTCAACTAAGGATAATTGATTCAGTCACAATTTAACTTCAAATGAAATCATGGTTTCGCTACTCTTCGGAAATCTTTGTCCTGTGACGTAAATCATAACAGCTAGAATATACAAATTGTCCTGAACGTCGTTCACTTAGTTGCAAATGACACCCATACATGTGTTCATCTCTGTGTACCGAATGCAGGTCCATTGAAACCAACTCAGCAGGTAGGTGCCGTCTGTTCCTTTAGGTTCACAACCATCCACAAAGCTGTTTGGAAACACTGTCTGACGTGATGTTGTCGAAAGGTGATTTGTATTCGCAAGGTTATAAACACCTTTTTTCTCTTTTGTAGCTACAGTGATCTTTCTGTTCCCTCTTCTTACATTTTCTTCTCACTGAGGTATACATTTATAATTATTCTTATCACCACTCGTTTGTGGATCAGTGACAGCCGGTGTAGTTCAAAGCCGAAAAAAATGATGAAGATTATGATGAGGTCTTACGTAGTGAACCGGCTAGCAGAACAGAGCTATGCGGTTGACATCTATTGGCGACGTAGTCTATGTAGCCGAATGTTTGACCAGACAGGAGATTCATGAAAACTACGTTTGATAACATCAATGCAATTTTGCTCGAGGCTGTTTATCTTTCAAACCACTGTCTGATCAGGTCTCCTGGGAACAGCTGAATGGAGTAAACAAGAAAGGAAGTGAAAAACTTTCGGAAATTCATCCGGTGGTTTTATAGTCTGTTATTGGAGTAGATCATTTTCCGTCACATTCACCTAATGTAAACACAGCATACGGAAGTGTGAAGTAAATGTAATGCCAATATATTTTCAGTGTCCGCCTTCATTCTGCTTGCATTAAAACGTTCGCCTAAGGTTGGAGAGCCCAAGTTACAAATGAGTATCTGTAGCTAATAGGATATACTGTCGCACCGCAATCCGTATCAATTTGACCAAGGCCCTTGATCAAAACCTCACTGGTTTCCTTTAAACCGGATAAAGTGTAACCATAAATGTGACAATTTGACGGAAATAATGTGAAAACGAATAGCTGGCTCATACATCCGGAGTATATACATGACAGGTCAGACTGACATCTTCAAATTACTGAATTCCCTTTTCATCTGGATCATTGCTTGTTAATTTTAACACATTGAAGAATCTTTCTGGTGTTGGATCAACCCCGAATCTGCTGTTCAATGTGATTCAGCCAGGATGGCTCTGTTCTGCATTGTTCGCTCATTATGCATAACTGTCTTATTACTGTTTTGCATCAACCATGGATCAGTAGAGGAATGACACTCGAACGGTCACTAAGGTGGCTGGATCTAACACCACCGGACTTTTACTCTCGACCAGATCAAGAATGCTGGGCTAATGAAAACAGACATACGAGTGCTGTCTAATACATATACTGTTTTGGAGGCTATGGAGTCCTGTTTCAACATAGTACATGTAGGCTACATGCAAGTGCTATTGTGAAGAAATTATGCCCAAATCACCGCTTATCCAAGCCCCTACTAAATAGAAAATCTATCGAAGGACCAATCCAAACGTCGCGTTGAAGATACCCCCATCAGGATTAGATGAACAATCTCAATGTTAGGCCTATCGGTATGCACTAAGTTCTTCGGACTGTATTGCACCAACCAGCTTACGGTTTGTGACTTTGTATGTGCCAGTACGATCAGCCAATGACAGACTGTGATTTCTTTAATACTGTTGTACATCCACAAATTCGGCTTCTTGTCTCGTGAAAAACCGTTAACTGTAACCAGTAAAAGATGTTCTCCTCATTACTTAAGCGGAGGTTTTCGATTTAAGAACAGTTTCCAGGGTTATTCAAGGTCTCTAATTCCGAATACTACAGGAATTACTGAGGAGTCGCGGGAATTTTGTTTTTCATATAGATTGAACATCACCCACAATTGATCGCAGCTGTCGCATTCCCATAGACTTTCCAGTCGGCCCCTTTCGAAAAGAAGCACTAGACTCGAGTTTCGCTCTCATTAGAGCTCGTCAGTAGTGCATATCCTTGCCACTGCCGGGACTAGAAATCCGGCCACGCTTTCATGAAGCAAACGTGTTTACCACTGCGCCATTGATCTCATATTAGGCACGGCCGTATACTCGTATATCGCGCACACCATTTTGCTTGTGAGGCAAAATACGGTTGCCTGTCTCGCCTCGGAGAGAAACAGGTTACTGTGTGGGCAGTTATTGTCTGTTCACCCCAGTCAACGACGCCTCGACTAGGACTTCTCTCCAAGTTGAATTCACAGAACTCATTAACGTGTTGACCGGTATTGTGATTACTGATGAGTAGGATATGCACTACCGACGAGCTCTGATGAGAGCGAAACTCGAGTCTAGTGCTTCTTTTCGAAAGGGGCCGACTGGAAAGTCTATGGGAATGCGACAGCTGCGATCAATTGTGGGTGACATTCAATCTACACTGCAGGTATCCTTGAACATCTGTTGCCATAGAATTCCACTTACCTTTGTATATGCGCCTTTTTTGGACAAATTTAGTAAAAAATGATCTGGACCGGGAATATTTTATCAGAGCGTCCAAAAGCCTTTAGGTAAGTTGTTTTTTTTTTCTCGCTCGCCCACTGAGACTTTTCCAGGAGACGTGAACAGGTAACGGTTGTCGACGTAAGTATCGTTGATCACAGCTGTAGACATCCAAAAGTTGTCTATTTATTGTACACTGTTCTTTCGGACGTTTTGTAGGGCTTGATATTCACCAAACCAGTTAGATGCATTTTATCCTGATCTACTTCATTTTTTTCGGTTCGTCGTGTCGGAAAAGTGATAATCCTTTTGTTCTGCTGATGTGTCATGCTTTTCAGTCAGTTCTCTTCTTGGTTACAGGAGTTGTTTAGTTCCGTAATGTTGCTTTCTGAGAAGTTTAACCAGATAGTAGTCTGTGACACAACCAGTCTTGAATTAAACAGTAATGGTTTCATTTATGGTCGGTCGTATGGTTCTCAACGCTGTAGCTACGACGACAATCGTATCCCGTGATGTCATTGCGCCTTATTAACAAATCCATTACGCTAAGCCCCTGATAGGTGTCATGTGTCTTCCCCGGAGTGAGATAGTCTGATGCAGTTCTCCAAGCAAAGTTGATTGCAATAGGCCAGCATGATCCCACACATTAACTGAACAAACACACTTGCAGACTCTTTGTGGTTGTTGTTTTTAACTACGTGAATGACTTTCAAAATCGCTTGTAAGGATGTGCAGCTCAGGTTTAGAGGTAGTTTTTATCGCGTTTGTCTGCTCATGAGGATCCATTTGAGGTGACCAACAAAAAGTTATGAAATTGGAAACTACTTTTGATTCAGGGAACACTGACTGATTGTTCAAACACATCCTGTTATTGGTCCAAGGCGAACGTCTGTCAATGAAGTTGTCGGAAAAGCAGATGGTACACTTATCTATAATAAGTACAGAAGGCTAGAACGCTGAGCAGAAAATTCTGAAAGTCAATTTAGCTTACTTCCTGCCTCTATTATGTTGTTGCTAAAATCTTGTGCAGTAGCACCCTGGTCTGTAGATTTACGACCATCCATTAAAACTGAGGTCTACAATAGCATTTCGGCTCTCAAGCTTGATAGGCCTACTGGTCTAGGTGATCTTGTGCCGGCACTTTTCAAAGAAGGTGGAGAGGCGTTAGTAGAGACATTGACTCAGTTGTTTCAACTTGTGTGGACGACGGAGACCATCCCTCCGTGCTGGGAGTCACTCAATAATAGTTCCCATATTGAATAAAGGAGTCCAGAGTTTCGCAAATACCACGGGGTAGTTAGCCTGACCATAGTCATTACTAGGGTTCTGGCATCCATTATACTTCGTCGACTCACTGCAGTTCGGGAGGTAAACATTAGGGAAGAACAGGCAGGGTTTCGCCCTGGGCGGGGTTGTATAGATCACATTTTTACCCTTCGTCAAATTCTGGAGCAGCGTCATGTGTACCGCCGGCCAACAATCGCCGTATTTCTCGACTATAAAGGTGCGTTCGATTCGGTGGATCGATCTACACTTTTAGAGTCGCTTAAACGCAGGGGTGTACCGACCAAGTATGTGAACATACTGTCGGCGCTTTATTCCCATACTTCAGCTCAGGTTAGGGTTTACGGTGAACTGTCTGACAGTTTCAGCACCAGGAGCGGCGTACGTCAAGGCTGTCCCTTTCACCATTTTTGTTCAATTTCGTCATAGACGAAATAATGGAGGACTGTCTCCGACACTCACAAGATGCCGGCGTGGACCTCCTACCTGGTGGAAGACTGACTGATCTTGATGCTGGTGTTTGATTATGAATTTAATTAATTTTCGGTAGTCATATCTACTAACTTTGCTCTCTTCTTTGCCACGACTTACTTTTTTCCTCGTGTTTCTGTGGCAGTCAGTCATCGTTGAGAACCTCTGATTTGTTGATGTCAGTGATGATGATGATTGGGCTTGTCGTCAAGACGCCTTTCTTACTCTTGAAAGATGGCACAGTAAGTGATAATTATAGTCCTGAAGCCGTCAGACGTATTAAGTCTCGCGGCAGTTAACTTACATTCTTGATTGTTAGCGAAGATTCCAGGCCAAAGAAACACGAGAACATTGACTATAGCTTGCTTATAGACGTTGACACTCTCTTCCTAACCGTGCTGCTGGATTGTGTGACGACTTTTGGTATATTCAGCAATGGTGTTGTACAACATTTCCATATTGATGCTAAATCTACATACCTCCTTCAATTTATATTGGTGCTTAGCCCTTCGTTCTGTTGCTGCTGCTACCAGATCGCGAATACGGCAATAACCGACTTACGATTGCACAGTCATCTGTAGCTGGTATGTCTTCCAGATGAATATCTTGGAAATAAGCTGCCTTGTGCATCGCCTGATCGAATTTACCAGTTAGGGCGTTTCATAAAGACGCACAGTTACTGCAACCTCGATGAACCTCCGGTGATTGTCTGGTGGCACGTCAGTTGCTGCTTTTGTTAAAATTATACTATATAGTTCACGTGTTTTTTCCGGGTTGGCTTTTTAGTAGTTTCACATGAAGTTGCACACAGGGAAATTGTTTGATGGTGATGAATTGCTAATGTGAAATTTGCAGCCTCCCGGGGTAAATTCTTAGCTCAGCTAGTAGAGTACATGTTGCGCATAGGTATGTAGTTCCTGTTGCTGTTTCGAATCCAGCCAAATCCCAGAGTTATCACAAATGGAACGCTTTACAGTTGACACATTTGTCATACTAGTCACCACTAACGCCATCTGTTTATGCCGGTCAGCACGCCCGGCTAGGGTTTTAACACAACTTTTGCTAACTTTATTCGGCTCATCGGTTAAGAGATAGCCTATCTCAGACGGTCTGTGAGACATCCGCTGGGCTGTGAGACTCTTAACGTCTTCGTTTCAGTTGATAAGTACGACCGTAATATAGAAGTAAAATGGCGGCGAATTTGACTGAGCATGGAGCTCATTAGAATCAGTCAACCTCGCCCATATTTATGATCCGTGCGAATCGTATTGAGGATAAATCACATAGGAGACTACTTGGTATTCCATCATTTGCCAGTGAGGAGGCTGGAGGACGATAGAT
Organism: Paragonimus kellicotti; assembly: GCA_014220965.1. Lineage (NCBI taxonomy): Eukaryota > Metazoa > Platyhelminthes > Trematoda > Plagiorchiida > Troglotrematidae > Paragonimus > Paragonimus kellicotti. The sequence goes on along the minus strand of LOND01002732.1, from coordinate 20,002 downwards.
TACACCGGTCTGACAGGATGATGTCCGGTATTATCCCGAGTGAATTGAGAAGGATTGAGCCATGTATCACGGACGCTCCCAGGTGACAGTTAGTGTAAAGTGCTACACCACCACCTGTCCTATGTTGATGATCCTGAAGAACCAGAGTAATTCCTGATAAATGTATAGTATAGGTATACTTATGTTGTTTCGTCTGCTCGATATAAGAGAAAACGTGAAAACGCACATGTTGGCGGGCACACCTTGTCGTGTGCAAACTGACCACGAACGTTAGGCACCGTTCCTCCGGATGTATCATGAAATTCAGAAATGAAAGTTTGTCTAAATATCCTTTAAAAGCTATGAGTCTGATGCTTTGGTGGGCCGAAATGAAGTAATCAGTCTTGTTTTTTGTTACTGTTAAGAAGTGGTTCATATGCAGTCCATATACAGCTGAGTACATATGGTCTTCACTTTTTCCTCAAATTCGCCATAAAGAATTAGGTCGAAATGGGTCCCAGTGGGCTATACATTGAAACTCGGCCCAAAAATTGTGTTTACCCGTTAAATCTTTAGTCGAAAAAGTAGCCCATCATTACTGGTTGCATTTGTGCAACAAGCACGCAACTTAAGACAGATACTCGGGTGAATCGGGACAAAAAGGCGAAGACCATTCAACCTGATTGCCACCAGCGCGAATGTCCGATGGTGTCACAGACACACAAGTGTAAAATACCGAGTCATGCGTAGACCATCCAACTGATTACAGGAATGGGACAGACACAAATGAACGACACTGGGATATGACCCGAAATTATCTTATTCGAAATTGAACTCAGGTTTTACGTGTACATTCTTGGAAGTTGCTTATATCTAGTACTTTTTGCAGACAGCAGAATGTTGTGTGAGGGTCACTGTAGTTACAAGTCAATCCAATAGTTTTGCCTTCCTAAATGTTTGGGAATAAAGACAGTATTTCGAAAGAAAACAATATATTGTTACCAATGAACTTTCCTTCTGTAGTGTTCAGTGCGACGTGACCAAAACGTAAAGCATAACGACTTACCAGTAACATTCATTGATGAGGAACATCTAACACTCAACGCACGAAGTTTTAGACCTAATTAATATCCAATTTCATGCAGATAGTCTTCGTCTGTCCTTCAGGTGATCGGTCAATAAAAACGTGCACCTAACTCTGAGCATATTATGGACTATTCTTACTGCACTCAAACTCCTCATGTACAAAGTTGTTAATACACAGCAATTCTCGAAAATGCCATCACAAACCACATGACCCGATTCAATTGTACTTTATTCTGTGTGAATAGCATCCTTTTGTGGGGTCACAATTATGACACGACTGCCTTAACTTTTGTCTCTGTCTGTACCTAAGGTTCAGTTGACTTCATTCGTACTCATCATCTACTTCGCTCAGTTCGCATTGAAAACTGTACCATACAAATTGTATGCATTCACTCTGGTGATATGTAATTGAAAAGAAGATTGTTGGTCATACTGCATGTTTAAATTGATTGCATTGGGTATGAACCTACGCACACCAATAGATTTCTTGAACTGCGATGAACAGCAGTGGATCAACTGACTTTGAACAGTTTTCCACTAACTGTTCATATTCGACCGGCCAGTACTTGCGACGGTCTGATTTTCATAGTTCACATATGTTATCCAACGGAAGGTGAATTGCCGGTTGATGGTCTTCTACAGTTGTGGTGGCTGATGACACACTACTTGCACGATCCAATCTGTCTTGTTCATAGTAAAGTTACAAGTGTAGACCCCGGCGTGAGACCTGCCAGCCGTGTTTCACTGACGTGTCTGCCACTAGTTGCTTCAGGTTGACCCATGGTCACAGCGGGCCTAGAGGGTTTCGTGGTTGCCTGTCCGTTTCGTTACCGCCTATCGGCCAGAGTAAGTGGTGAATAAATAAACGCAAACGATTGCGCGTTGGAAGCCCCCTGCTGTGAATTTTGCAATGCCGCACTGACGTGCGTGCACTGTACAGGGTTACGCCCACTGCAAACGTAATCTGCAGCAGGTTGCTGTTTGTTATCCAAGTAACAGTGCAAAGTAACAACCTCGGTGGAACGCAGACGCGGTAACAGTACAAACTGCACGTCAGTCTTTCTTGCAACGGGCAAAAGCCATCCGCAGCCAAGACGTCAGAAATTGTTCCATTTTGTACACTCACAAGGCGTGCTCTACTGTGATGCGTTTAATCTTGTAGACGCTGCAGAAACGGGTAAGGTACAAATCAGACCCACTAGGCCATAGCCGATCTGGAGCCTGTACACAGCAACGGTGAAGTGCTCAGGGTCTTTAACGTACGCGTACCGAGTGATTTTTATGCCGTAGTTTTGCGTGGCTGTCTGCTTATGTGACCACCCATGAGGAATACACTAAATGTACCATAATAGAAGCAGAAATAACCTTGATCCTATGTTGTTGTCATGACAATCTTTACAAGGAGCTGTGAGAATCGGTTGCAATAACCACGGTAGCTGATTGAAGCTTGGATACTCAGTAATGCTTATGAGTGGATGTCAGTATGAACAACAAAAGTAATGAGCGACGAATGGCAGATTGATATCGCAGATGCTTACAGTTAACCTTTCCGGGCGCACCAAAAATCACTCCTCTAGCTGAGGTTAATAGAAATCTTTTTTTCGTTTTTTTCGATCTTCTTGAACACGACATGAGTGATGGGAAAAATTTTTTATTAAAAGAATTTGTCGAATTTTAGCCCTTTTTCTTTTCGTAGACGTCCCTGAAATACCCCGCATGCTTCTTGAAATAATATGAATAAAAAGAACTAACGGTACTTAATTTCAGTGGATGCACTTCTAGGTGTAGAAACATCTGCAGATGGTAATGATGAAAGGAAATTCAAGAATGGACTACTAGACGGACGATCTCTTTCTGAAAACAGAAGGTTTGGGATGATAATGAAATTCTATTCAATCACTGGATGAAGCGGGTTTATGTTGCACCGGTTCATTGTACCATGCCTAACAAGTTTGCCCTCATACCGGAGAATAAGAGTTGCTGCTTCTGGACTCCGTGTACTTCATGCATTAATCCATGAATCCAGCAAACGTGACGTAGTAAAATTCATACTATTCCTAAAACTGCTCTTGATCTGCGATCTGTCAGACCTCTTTCTTATCCAGCAAGCTTTTGAGAGTAGTTCTACCATATTCACAAGTCATCTAGGTAGTCTGTGCTGTACTTTAATGACCGTGAACAGGATTGGCTACATTATATCTCCGGGTGTGCGTTCTAGACAGTCTGCACATACGCAGTTTGTGATACGTGGAGGTCTGACTTCATTAACCTATTGTGCTGACAGTATTTCATCTTGGTGCTGACCACACTACTCCCACGTTATCGTCACCTTGCTTTTCATAATTTCATCTTGCTTCACATAAAATGCATATTAGTTATGTAATCACTTTTGTTTACGACTATTACACGTTTTTCTAGAACGTATCTTTGACCAATCAATTACAAATGCTTTTAAATCATATTGCTCAAATGTCAGGGTCTTTACAGCGAGATTCTTGGCCCAACGCTTCCAACCTTGATGAAACAAACTGACATCGACTATCAACAAATGGGCACAGCGCTCTCACTTCGATCAGTCGGACTATTATCCGGCTCATTGCTCGGCGGTTGGACCTCTGATAGATGGGCATGGCTTCGTCCGGGACAGTTATCTTTGGCCTTGCTGACCGCGGCCGTGACCAATGTTCTCATCCCTTGGGTTCGCACGCTGCCCACCCTGTGCATTGTCCTTTATGTGGCTGGATGCTCGCACGGATTTCTTACCACAAGTTAGTTGGTCAATCAGGAATAACCTGAGGCAGAGACAAATAATCTACCGTATGTTTGCCGCAGTTCCTCATAATAAAGGTCTTGTGGTGGACATTCACGGGGTAGCAAATCAACCTTGTTTATATTGATTAACCAGATTAGATACATCCCATTTCACTTGCTAGGCAGTCCTCGATAAGTTAACCGGAGGTGTGTGTTAATAGAAACAGAGGTGCAAAAATTCTGGGATCTGGCTCCATTCGAACCAGCTACAGAGGCAGCATGTCCAAACACAACGATTGCTCTACCCCGTGAACTAAAAAGCCATGCCGTGGGCTGAGGGACTTTACATTTCAATTCAACTAATCACTCAATCCATCGTGTCATATAGATTCTACTAGTATCACTATTGCAGCTTCAGTGTTCAAAAACGGTGCCGGTAGATTTCAATATAAACTTTTTGAGAAATTCTGTCTGATCAGTCAACACTTTGGATCATTTAGTTGATTCCATATGACAATAAGATGGTTGTGGGATTAAAATAAACTAAGAACTTCATCAGCTCTTGTCATAGTTTCGCTGCTCAGTTGGTAGAGCCATTATCGTGTCTGGGCCTGTTGTTCCTGTCACTGGTTTGGTTTCAGTCAGAACTCAGAGTCTTCGCAGTTGAGTCTCCCTTAACTTATAGGAAATGTCATAGTGCTTATCAGAAAAGATTTTTGTTTATAAGGCGGGACGGTACTCTTCATGCAGCAATGAAAACTGGTACAGTAGTTTTGGTACGTTTACGGAGCGCAGGTTATGATATGCAGGTGACTTACGTTGGCTTGAGTTACGACGAAATGCTTTAGTTAAAATTCCGTCCACTGAGTCACACCGTTGATTTAGCAACAGTGATGGTGGTGGTTACAGAGGTGGTCGTGTACCGGTCGTTTTGCCAGCGTAACTAGTTCCAGAAAAGCAGACGGTGTGTCTAAGGGAGCAGGTTAGAGAACCATGCTGTTGATTTTGCATGCGCAGACTCAATACTCGAGTAGAGCTGAAATGCACCGTTATTTTTGTTAGAAGTAGTTAAAAGCTTTCTAATGATACGTCCAACTAGACTCCAGTTTCGCTCTCATCAGAGCTCGTCGGTAGTGCATATCCTACACATCAGTAATCACAATACCGGTCAACACGTTAATGAGTTCTG
>LOND01002731.1:12307-43882 GCA_014220965.1 Paragonimus kellicotti | reverse complement strand
CGGTCACTGTGACAGGTTAATCCGTTTCGGATGCCGCCAACCATGTTCACGTGTGAGGATGCCATCATCGTACCCCTGCTCAAAACTACGTGTTATCACACAAGAAGGGTGTAACAGCTCGCATGCGAGCCAGACCACATTTTTTCAGTGTTCACAGATGTGGCCGTGCATTATCCGAACTGATATAATGTTCGTAGTGTGTCAGTAAGGAGGGCATGTAGAATTCGGGTGACGCTCAGCAATAGTGTCGTGGTTAGTTCTTGGGTGGTTAGTTGTGAATTCGTGTGTCAAGCTGTTTGTGGTATATCACTGTTTAATCCGTCTCTTTGGATGTCCCATACCCAATAAACATCCAGACTCCATCGCAGTTGTTATTTATTCAATCCATTTTTCTGATCGATGTAAGGGAANAAAAATGGACTGGATGACTAGAAAGTTGAACCATGTTGAACTGACAAATGTGAAATTGAAGCTTCAAGTTCGATTTATAACAGAAATTTAACTGGAAAAACGATGCATTCATCCATTAAGCATTCCGTACTTTTTCTATGAAATCTACTTGATAATGCAATCCCATGCTAGAATTCTGAGGTTTTGTCAACTTCCTCTGTAAACCGATTCACACCTGCCTGTGTGGCACGGTTAATCTGGAGATTTTCACGGTAGTATGTAATTAGTGTTATTGTCAATGAAAGCACGTTATGCCATTCATTCTTGTCCGATGATGTGACACTCATCATCTGGTTATTGACTCCCAAAATTCATTTTTCGTGACTACGTTGTCGCCTGACCATCATGTAGTTTCACCAAACTGTTGGTGATTCAGTATACAATGCGTGGATGGGGTCCTTGTGATCACTCAAACCGCTGTTCACAGATGCTAACCAAGATGGCAGCGTGTCGCAGTCGATGTAGTATCTGCATTTGTACCATTTCTAGTTCTCCCGTTTAGAATTCTACCCATTTCCAACCTTCTCAGTAACGTTTCTTCTATGATATCCCACGGCACTGTTGAGGTTAACGGCAGCCAGCGCCACAGTACGTTTTGATCAGGCTCATGGCTGCTTCGATGAGGAGGACTCCGAGATAAGTAGTATATGACCTTTTCAGGAGGGGCACACGTGAGTAGTTCACAAATGACATCGAAGCCAATGTATCGCCAATTTCAAATAGGGTGGTATTCCTCGCTGGAGAGAAGGAAAACAATCTTCACAACTGAACCGGGTAGAGCATTGTCACGGCTGGATATCATGTTCTCGTCAATTGTTCGGGTGCAAAGATAGCTTAGTTTTCCACAACTAGGTATCTTCTTGATTGGTAAAATAAGTTCAAAATAATAATTTGTGTTGCCGCCGAAAACTTCTGTTTACCATCTAATAAATCCGGGTTAATTATCTGCAAGCCGTCGTGATAATAAGAGATTGAGGATGCAAGTTTCTAATCTTTATAGAGGTATCTTAGTGCAACCATTGCGCTCCGCGTAGAATGACTCTTTGCCAGCTAACAGAGAAAACTACTTAATCTGCACACTTTCACTCGGTTATCGCTTGCATGATAGTGTGACCTAGAAGACATTACTTTTCCAGGTTTCGTGATATGTTTTTTTCAACGGAGTGGAGGCCACCAACATGTTGAGTGAAGCATACCAAATAAATCTTTCCTGGACCTCGTCAATTTTGTTAATGATGTCTCAAGCACGTCCACGGTGAAGGGGGTTCGTTCAACGGTAACCCCGCTGATCTGTCCAAATCCCGGGGTTATACATTCAATCAAAGACGGTGTCTGAGTACATAAGTTTCATCAGTGTATCGTAACAGTTGCTTTTGAAATGAGAGCAAACTCGTCGGAAAAGTTATTGACTTGATTTATCGTTGACATGAAATCGGCCTGGATTATCAAAACACAAAGCAGTTTGTGAAGCTTCGCGTGTACAGATGCACATAAAAATCGTTTCGTGCTTGTGAGTCCCAGTATGTTTCACTTACATGACGATTGCCCTACATATCAGCAGAAATCGAATTCCTGCCTTAATTTGTCTGCCTAGTATCTGAATTGTAAACAAACATTTTACCTCCCTGAGCAACATCTGCCTTCAAACAATTCTACACGATTGTTCGCACGATTTTCTTCACTTCTTTGTTCATGTCGTTCCTCAGTGAAATGGTTTCAACAAAAATTGTACAGAACGTGAATTTCTTTCAGTTGTATGCCAGTGGATTCCACCTACTAATGAAAGGACACAATTTCATGCACAGTAGTACACGATTATCTGATCGAAAATGGTACATCAACTCATACTTATTCGTCCAACGTCGACGAACTGAATGGACAGGTATACAACGTAACTCGTGTTGTGAAAAACAGATAATAATTAACGACAAGAGCAAAGTGACTGGGGTTATTATTGTGAATTCGAAGATATACTATGCAGAGCGTCTGTTCAGTAACTGGAACATGTTGGGATTACACGCAATGTGAAAAATGATACAATACCTCATCTCAAAATAGACACAATACCCATATCACTATGAACGACGTACTGTGTCAAATTGAAGCCTGTTGCACCTCCTAATCTGCAAATTGAGACGACCAATGAGTCCCCTTATTCCATTACCGTGAAGAAAATACAAAGATGCACACGCTCGATTTTGAATGTTCCACTTTGGAAATCAGATTCGGACAGAGGAATAATATCGTATCAGGTGTTGAGTGAATCAGAGAGTGTGGAAACGTAATATTATTTCAGGACTGTTGGAAAGAAATACTGCTTCGCGTCAATCAGTCCAATCAGTTTCGACAGAAGTTAAAGTATATTTGCGTCAAGCCGGGAAAATGCAAGAACTGGCATGGTACCGTTTGGAATTACTTTGAGATTAACGTTGGTTCTGTGTTATAGAATAGGAAACATAGGTCAATCAATCGTTAAACAAACCACTTACTTAAAACGCTACTATTGATAGAGGGGTTTGTATGCAAGTCGTAATTAATTGTTCCTGTACGACTGCTCCATGTTTGTTTTCCATTCATTTAATTTCAAGACGAACTTCAGCAAACTGGTTTGAAAAACCTTTCGTTTGAAGACCACATTTGTGATAATCCTTCGAACTATGTTCGTCGTATTCGGAGGCAAGCACGAAAACTTCAAGGAACAGCTTGCCGAACATTCAACAGCAACATACTCTCACACTTTACATATTATCATACCATATGATTCTACTGCTGAAACCCAACCTGCCTGTGCGTTCGTATTCCACGTTTTGCGGGAAAACAAAATTCATGACAAATTTCATGACGCGCTGAGTCTTTGGTTTCATTGTCCATTGGTTTTCGATAGTGAGTATAGACTGGATATTATTCTGTTGGACTAGTTCCAACAATTGGTGAGCCAGTAATTCCCTTGAGTTCCGCTACAGTCGTTTCTTGTGTCTTGGCGAGTTCGTTCCTTTGCAAACTTTTTTCTCGTGTCCAGTTGTTTTTCTTTGTTCCTGTATACGTCCAAGATTCGATCATTCATATGTTTTCTCAATTCGGTTTAATTTGTTCTTGAGAGCTCATAACCGTGTAATCACTACCCAATGTCTGAAACATTACCTGAGCACGTCAAGAGCCCCAACTTCGGTACTAATGCGCTAGTGGTCCCTCTGTTTTCGGAAAATAGACTCTCTTTTATGGTTTGTTCACTAAGAAGTAGGATTTTACTACAACGGGATTGTGTCTGATCAAACAAGATTCTGTCAGTTGTTAGCCAGGCTTCCGAATGAAGTCACAATACAGTTTCGGGACATTATGGTAAGTCAACTGATGGAGCACATGTACGATAACCTGAAAAAGGCAGTTATCAATCGAGCGATACCTTCTGAGAAGACTCGAGTGCAAAAACGTTTTCAAGACCTTTAGCTGGACGACAAACGCCATACAACATTGCTATCAGAGATGCAGCAACCCATCGGAAGCTCGCACATGTACGAATCTATCATCAGGGAGCTGTGGCTTAGCAAATCACCAGAAGCAACGCAGACAATAATTTCCGTTGCTTGCTCACAGACTCTTGCCGAAACAGCGAGAATCGCTGACGAAGTAGTGGAGCGTTTTCAACCGTTACTGAGTTGCTGGAATGTAGCACACCCTAGTCCACGTCCCACAATAGGCGCGCGCGTTTCTGACAGTGTGGTTAGCACAAAACGTGGTCCAACAGGCGTTAAGGCTCTAAAACCAGAAATCCCAACTTTGCGACATGATGTAAAATAAACTTCTTCATGCCGTTCCTCAGGTTGCCGACCTAGCTCATCATCTAGGCGATACGCACCGCGGTCAAAAACTGATTGCTGTTGGTACCACGAACGTTTTGGCAACCGAGCCAAGCAATGTACTGAACCTTGCACCTATACGTCACTAAGGCGATGCTAACTCAACAGCCAAAATTTAGCGGCAAACAATGCCATCGGCGCTGACTCACCCTGTCACCTCTTCTTCCTAAAGGATATAGAAACGGAACACACGTTCCTGTTTGATACCGGGCCGCAGGCTAGCATGTTTCCGCCCACAAAAGACAAGGTGCCGAATCCATGCAGCCCACAGTTCCGTGCTGCGAATGCAACTCCTATAACCGCATATGGGCATTCTTTAACTCCTAATCTAGGCCTCGGGCGGACATTCAGATGGATGTTTACGATCGCGGTGGTACCTTCCGCCGTAATCGGCATCGATGTTTTCCGGCATTTCGACCTGCTGGTCGAAACGAAACGCCGTCTGTTAATCAGTCCCAGCACCAAACGAAGCACACCTGGCACGCACGCAACAGTTGCGGCCACAACACCCATATATGCTCATCCCGCCGTCCCTAGGCAATTCGTGGATCTCTTCACTGAGTTCCCACAGCTCGTTCGCTCATCGAACGATATTCCAAAAGTGACCTCTAATGTCACTCGTCACTTCCGCACAAAGGGACCCCACGTCTCCGCACGGCCTCGCCAGTTGGCTCTCGACAAGCTTGAACTCGCTAGGGCAGAATTTAAACACATGCTCGAACCCGAGATAATACGCCCTTCCGAGAGTCCATGGGCCTCACCGCTGCATATGGTCCTCAAAAAGTCAGGTGATTGGCGGACATGCGGTGATTACTGCGGGCTCGATAAAGCAACCGTCCATGACAAGTATCCGATCTTGCACATGCATAATTTAACTACCTGCTTACATGAAAAAAACACATTTAGCAAGATAGATTTGGTACGCGTTTATCACCAGATCCCGGTAGCCCAAATAAAAATACCAAAACCGCAGTTATCACACCTTTCGGCACTTTCGGGTTTCTTCGAATGTCATTTGGTTTGAGCAACGCAACTCAAACTCTTCAACGCTTCATTCCTGAAGTGACTCGCGGTTTGGACTTTGTTTACCCCCTATCTGGATGATATTTTGATTGCTAGCTGTTCGAAAGAGGGACATGTTACGCATCTTCACACCTTACTCGAACGTTTGACCCAACATGGTGTAACAGTTAATTCCACCAAGTGCGAACTAGGTAAAGCCATAATCGAATTTCCAGGTCACAAGATCTCAGAAAATGGAATCGCTGCACTCACGGATGAAGTGAAAGCGATACCTGAGTATCCCGAGCCAAAATCCTTCGAGCAATTTCGTCGTTTTAGTGGTTTTGTCAACCACTACCGACGTTTCATACCTCACTGTGCGCATATAATGCAGCCAATCACCGATCTCCTCCGTGAAGGTGAACGCAAATTCCAGCTCACCGAGGCTGCGCGCACTGCGTTCGTTGAGCTCAAGGATGCGGTCGCCGACTCAGCTCACTTTGTTCATCCCGATCCGAACGCAACATTGTCAATCGTAACCGACGCTTCTGACACAGCTGTCAGTGCTGTATTACAACAATTCGTTATTAAGCAATGGCAACCTTCTTTTCTTCTCTGACCTTTCACAACCCGCGGAATCCTGCTATAGCACGTTCGTTAGAGAGTTATTAACCATTTATTCAGGCATCCGTCATTTCCGGCATTCGGTAGAAGGCAGGGCTTTGACGGTTCACACCGATCACAAACCGTCAATCCACTCTCAAGGTGCTTCATCCCACAGGCATTCCCAGAGGGACGTTAGACATCTAGACTACAACTTTCAGTTTACGACGGATATACGACATGACTCAGGTACCGTAAACACTGTCGCTGACGATCTTTCACGCGTCCATAACCTCAGCGCATTTGCTGACAATGGTATTGATTTAGTCGCCATGGCTGCCGCACACGCCACTAATCCTCAGATCGAGCAACTCCGTCAAAAGAGCTCTCTCACAATCCAACCAGTACCTCTGACATGTTCGAAGGGAACGATCCTCTGCGACACATCCCAGGGCACACCTCGCCCGGTAGTGCATGCTTCTTTTCGCCGCATAGTGTTCAATACTCTACACAACCTGTCTCATCTTAGCAAACGCGATCCAGTTACACTTGTCACTGAACGTTTCGTGTGGCCTAAGGTTATTCTCGATGTCCGCAATTGGAGCTGTTCATGTCTCCAATACCAACGTTTCAAAGTGCACCGTCAAACAAAGAACCCCCGGCACTTTTGTCTCGCCAGACGCACGTTCTCATCATGACCACAGACCGTGGACGGCACTTCTAAGGACATTTCGCAGCCCTCATGAATACGCTAGGGTGCAAGCACATTCGTACTACGGCTAACCATCCAGCTGCAGAAGGGATGGTTGAACGTATGCATCGTCAATTAAAAGCGGCTATAAGTGCCCACGCTAATCCTTCATGAAAATAGTCACTTCCATTAGTACTCTCAGGACTGCGCAATACGGTCAGGGAGGACTTCTAGGCTACCGCAGCCACTATTGCGTCCTCGCAAGAGACACGAAGTAGTAGTACAGCAAGACATTCTATCAATCATTGTAGTAGTAACTGTCGTGGTGAATGAAACAGAAGACAGAGAGAAGACACAAGAGGCTCGTTGGGAACTATCACCTAGCATGCCAGCTATTACAACTCACCACCACAACTTCAAACAATTCGGCCACAACCTGACATGAAACATCACCCGGTTGGAATCGCTTCTTTTAAACCCACAATGACCTAGTTAGAAGGAAGCTTAAGTTGGTCAGTGCATAATGAGATCAAAATTGCTGAGCGCATGAATTGTGATTAAGACGGTCTTCAGTGTTGTCAAAATGAGAGGCACTGTGAAATTGTGTCAGAATAATTAAGGAAATTTTCAGGTTACGTCAAACTGTCAGAGCAGAGTTTCATAGAGATAGCAGTGTCCCATAAAAGGATAAGCTAACATATTTATTCTGATATGCTTTCTCGGTCATTTAGTCGTACCACCTGGCCGCCTTTTTCACCAATATTTTACACACACACAGTCAGCATCATCCCTTTCTGATTAGCCTGTCACAGTGATTGAAGCCTAAGGACATCTGATTTCAACCATCACCACAAGTGGCTTGCGCAGAATAACTTGCAGTTCCATTCACATATTACGTATCTGGTGTAAACCTGAAGAGATAAGACCAGGAGGCTTGTGAGTGAGACTTTTGTGTTGAGCCGGCCAGTGCTGGTTAGTCAACTGATGGGCTAGCATGAAACTGAAACCCCTATCTCACGGGAAGTGAACAGAGAGACCGCAATGGTAAGATCCAAACTGGGAAGGGAAATATTGAAAATCTATTGTAAGTAGTGGTTCAGTATATGAGTATATGCAAGAGTACTCCACAGAGGATATAAGGATGAACGAATTTCAAGGTTGGACTAAAAGAAACTAAACAGAATATTCACTATACAGTGTACCAACAGCGCTGAAGAAAAGGAAAAGAAGAAGGACAAAGACAAACAGGTTTCTGAAAGGAGAAGGGGATGAGTTGACAAACGATAACGGTCGTCGGTCGATGCGAGGTAAAACAAAATGGGCATGACTGGTATAACCTTCCCAAGCCTAACGTACTCGTTTTCTCTTCGTCGACAGTGTACTATGAGTATGCTAGTGACCTACTAATACAAGGTGGCCAGTGCATTCAGACCGCACGGATCGTGATATCATTAAGTCATGCCACCACGAATAATGGCGCGCTTCCATTCTTGACTGCGCAATGAATGCTCACTGAACTCGTGGATGTCCGTCCGGATCACATTTCTACAAGATGTCCGCTCCCATGTCAAGTCTCCTGAATATCTAAAATCAATGTTACAACGCGAAAGACTTACCTGAGAAGCATCCCGGTATTTCAGTTTTGACCACTAGCACTTCGCTCACCTGATCTGACTCGTCCGTACAGCAATTGCTTCGGAGTACGGTTTTCGCCCATTAGACGAACGTGTTCCAACTAACGAAGCTGATTGAGTATCAGCACGAATTCCATCCCGTCCACGTACGATTTCTGCCGAGAATGTCGAATAACACTGAGAGAACTCGAACTAATCACTGCCTTGAAATACAATGCAATCTCTGAGACTACTTGCAACGTGTATTGCCATCACAATGATGAAAAATGCTCCACATGTATGTTGAATAATCGTGTCAATTATATATTCATATCTCTAAATATTTAGTCATTATTTCAACGAATTCAAACACCGTGTCGTATATTGCTGTGAACAGCATGGACTCACGTATATCAAGATCCAGCTAGTTCTAGCTAATGATATCCAGTAGAACCTACATGCTGCATGTGATTCATTTGTAAAGTATCGCTATTTGTTTTCTTGGAACGACACACTGCCATTTTAGCCACGATCCACCAGTGTGATCTGGTTCCGTCAAAATATTTGGTTCGGTCCGAATCGCGCGTGGCAATATTCAAGAGGATGCAGGTTTCGAGAAAACAAAGCATTTCAATCTTGATAACATTTGCAAACGAGCTGTTCACTCTAATTTTGATAACGCAACAAGTCGCCTCCATTACGAGCAAACGGCGCGAAAATTTCACTGACCTAATTGGGCTGATATACAACTACGGCTTAATTAGAACATACATTCGGATCGTCATTTCTAACCTATTGTGGTGCTCGTTCCAGCACTGTGCACGACTTCTGTAACTCAACGTACAGTAGACCTATTGCTTTGAGTCTCTTCACAAAACATCTGCGAAGTATGTTTTTCATTGTGGCCAATCTTAGCTCCGTTTTACCATGGTGACTTGAACTAGCGTCTGAACAGAAGGCTTGAGTCAGCTGATGAACAGTTTGCGCTGTCGTAGGATCCTTTTTGATCGAGGCGGCACAGAAATCATTTTTCTGCGTTTACTACGATGTAATGTTGGGGTTGTCCGTTGATTACTGAAGACAAAAGTAGCCAAGTAAATAAGTGGTAGCAATGACAGTAATACTAATAACTTGTACTCTAAGAAGCAGGACATCACTAAACGAGGTTTCCGTGGAATCACTGAGTGAATGACATTTCATCAGACGAGTTCTTAACTGCGTATCTACTGGATTCCACCAGAGCTGGTGGATCGAATGCTTTGAACAAGATTTTATGAGTTATGTAATGGACAATAAGTCAATCGCGGAACCCATCACGCACGTCAAATGGTCACTCGCTCATTTCTGTCTGAAAATCTCTGCCTAATCGCACGCACGACAGACTGATATGGTGTGCAGAAGATGACTTAACCGTGGATCGGTCGAATTCCAACTCAAGCACTTTCTCTCTCCTTTCTCCGTTTTCTCTTTCATTCCTCTTCGCACGTGTTATAAAACCGTGGATGCTGACAACCATTTTTGGGTCAACTTCTCAAACGTGCAAATGTTTACCGGTTTCCGCCATACTTTTCTTTATTGTTCCGCGACTGGACATAGTCTCATCAATTTCAATCGGTCATCGTGGTGAACACCGCCTCTCACAATGTCACATTTCTCTTCCACAGCTTCCTCAACTTTCTCGAAGCACTCTCCAACTGTTCACATTTTGGAGTGCGTGTGCACCTGCGGCAACCTTCTCCATCATTAGTTCGGGTGCGTCATGTCAGTCGCTTCGAGGCGTCATTGCAAACATGCTGGAAACAACCAGTGACCGCTTGTCACTAGTTTTGACAAGCCATGCTCGTGTCAGCCCTAATTACCTTCGACAGCCTGATTAGTTTTATTTTCGTTCTGAATTTCGCACAGTCCCATCAGCATATACACAAATTGAATGTGCTTTTGACTGATCAAACTTAATAGTTGTGTTTTATACTGATTCGACTGCATACAATCGTGTTTTACTCCATTAGGTGTCGCAGCATTAGACACGGACAATGATTTCAACTCGGAATAAATCTCCCTGCGTTTGTTGCTAGTCGAAATATCTTCACTTTTTCGTTTAATAAAAGTGTTTGTCAACGAATTTAAGTATGTCTCACGACTGAGGGTGCCCTCTAAGGACGTAACTGACAGCTCGTCCTGTAGTCGTTTGACGACGTCCCGTCTCAGCGGATTTATTCACAGTAGAAAATCTGGTTCCTTTCACATCTGGTCGCATTCATTCGTGACTTGTGAGGTTGATCACGACCTGCGTTCACCACAAGCCGTTCCAAGAGACAGTGAAGTGCATATATGTATTGTGTCACGGATCAAATGGTTCGGCATCGCCGCAGCGAAATGTAATTGTTCGATGGTTGACCGGTCCTGGCACGATGGCCGAATCAACTCGATCGACTAATGCATCTATGCATAAGCGTCTGTTATACGAATCAATGCGCGCACACCAACACTGTCGAACTTAGTGGTTTGCTGAGGGACTTTATTGCTCCACTGTTAAGAATAAACAGTCCTGAAATGGCCTTTACCTCTAAGGCGTGTTATGATCTCAGTCATTTGAACACGATGTTGTGCACTTAAGGGACCAGGTCGTGAAATCGCCGTCAAAAGATGGGATGATCATTATGTGTTGTTACGTTTTTGCAAACACACGAGGCTGGCGTCAGTCTAGTCTTTTCGAAAGAATCCTGTAACAGTGTTAGAAACCAAAGATAAATATGTTTAACGAAATTCTTGCAAAGGAGAGTAGAGAGACGTTAAAGACATAGCAACGTTGAGACGACGTCATATATTAAACCGAATGAACGATTGATGGACAGCGTTACACTTGCTGAAATGGAAATGAGATTTATCAGTTGGAACATTGCAAGAGAACCACAGTTGCCACCTGTTACACTCCTGTGATAATTCCGTGATTAGGACTTTTGAGACAGGTCGAAATCTCTACTCTCATTAAGTTACTGTCAAATATTTCGGACTACCGCTGAAGAGGTCGAGAATTATCATACTTTCGAAGCTGGAGATCACACATCTGACGCGAATACAATGTTTTGCACTAAATTGCTTTCAGAAACGGAACATATGGGTGGAATGTTCAGCTATAATGCAATGTGATCTCAGTTAGTAAACGCCTGGTCTATGTTGTGCCCTCATTAGTATTGGCTAAATATGAAAGAACGATTGTGATTCCAGACCGTGTTACATTTCATGAATTCGAAATGCACATCCTCTTGACACAGTCCATCTGCACCGTTAGTATTGAGCAATAAAAAGACCAGCTACAGAGCATCAGCTGTGTGGAGTCGGCTGTTTGCGAAAAGATTCCTGACTCACAGCAACAACGGCTAGATTTATTTGATCAATGTGGAACAGTGGGAAACAGATGATGTTCCTGGAACCGTTCTTGTTTCAAAGTATAGTTCATATTTTTGCTTAAACTTGTTGTTTGCATGGCAACCCAGCTAGCAGTTTGCCTCTCCAGAAACGACTGACAATCAAATTCGTTGACGTTGTTGCTTCACTGTTTTGCTGATCGTTAAACAATACAGTATCATTGCGATACAAAATCTTAATGATGTTCCAGCTCTCTGTTTTGTCGCTATGTGTTGTTCAGTGTATCCTTGGGAATTCTAGAAATGTGTTTAAGTTTATTGTTAATGGAGAATTAGTGTGACAAAAAATGACAACGCCAAAGACATGCAGGAAATTAGTAAAACATTTGCCGTTCGCTTTCCAGAAATGTGCATGTCAAGTCCAGGCATCAGATGGTCCATTCGATTGCATTGCCCTAATTTTGATTCAATATCCACCGGTCAGCGTCACTTTTTAATTTATACGCCTGCTAAGTTCAACTTACCAATATATCTCTGTCACCAGTGAAGAACGGTCAAATAACTCCATACCCTTCTTTTGGACTCGTCTTTCTGAACACCTAGACGGTAAATTTAGTCAGTCCGTTTATCTTGATGCCACGTGGATTGGACGGTATTCGCAATTCTCTTAATTTGAAACCTGATGATTCCGTTGGCCAAACCGCTACCTGTCCATTTCAGCCGAGGTCATTCGAATCTCCACATTTTAGAGACGTGGCTTAATGTGAACGCTATTTTGTTGAGCAAGGAGATTATGCAGAACCTGCCGAATAAATTATGCGGAGCAGCTCTTCACGAACCCTCCGTGTGCGAATAGGTATTTGACCAAATTTGTTGAAATTCATTGCAAGGAGTGAATAGCCAACTTTCAACCACAATCAGTGTCCAAGACGCAGGTTTATGTCAGTCTTCTCTACACGGGTAAAGTCTGTCTCCACAGCCACCCACCAGTTTGCTCATCAGTTGCAGTGACACATACATTAGCAGTACAGATGAAAACTCGCGATAGAGGAGGGTACAGTATATCTCCAATCGTCTTATGTAGACAATGACTCACCGCAGTTCAACAAGCCAACACTCAAACAGAGATTCTGCGTCTTCAATCGCGAAACACCTAATCACAATAGAACATGTGGTTCACTGCGCCATATTATTCACTGAATTGTTGCACGATAGCAGCTCGGAGGTTCCGGCGTTTATCGAGGCGTTTAAATCGGGCAGCATGCCACGATTTTCTGTTCGCAGGAGTTGCTGATGCAATCAGTCTGGTTGCCGTGGTACTGAAATTGTCCACCTCAACATAACTGAATGTTCCATGAAATCGACTCGTAAGAATAGAGAAAGTGCTTTCAAATTACGAGATAAGTCGTTGGACTGTCTCGATGATGTGGATAAATTTATTTCCATATCTCACATAGCACGAACTTTTATGTCGGTCTGTGACAAGCCGTCAAGTCTGTATGATTTGTTGTATGTACACTAGATGAACTCTTCAAAACTTGCTCACCTCATCGATACTTGATGAATCAGTGGCTGGAGTAGATTCTGTGTGAGGGATGAGAAATAATTGTGCTTTGGCGTATTGGAATTACAATTAATTCCTCCGACTCAGATAACGAGATTCTTGATAGGAGAACTCAAGCCACTCGTCCTACTCATGATCTGCTGGATCTCCTTTCAACTTCATCCACCCAGCAATATGCAGTTGTGTATCGGACTCCAACATTTTCATTCACATATGGTAGATGCTGAGATACAGTTCACTGGCGAACGTACTTACATTCCATAAATCTGTTTTCTCTCTCTATAAATTCGGTAGAGACAGGAGGAAAAAATGCGTTTGAACGAATAGAGTGGAAGTCGCAAGAGGCAGCAAACGTCGCAACAAAAATCGAATCCGATTGCTAACCGATTGCAATAGATGTGCTGCTTTCCGCGGACGAACAACATGAAGTCGGACAATGATATCACTTCTGAGACCGGGTTGAGTTTGGTTTGAATTTCACTGCAAAACCAGTTTCAAGAAACCACTGTTCTAGACGCAATAATAGCGCAGTTATCAGTTCCCGTTGAAACGGAGAGAGAGCCTAAGTTTATCGCACGTACTTTAAAGCTCAGACTTGATGGCTTCAGCAAAATCTACTCTGACTTATCGACGTCCGTCAACATCAACTTCAAGACACTGTTACCTACGGTTCCAATATGCAGAATTGGACGACCTACATGAAGCACAAAGTTGACGAAGATAAAGACACGTATTGGCTGCAGCGTATGCCAGCTGATTAGCCCTCAAACCAGTGGGATGTGGCAATTTATAGCATTCGTCCAACGCTGAGCGGATCAAAGACAGTCGCTGAACCGGGTCATAAAGATCCGGATTTCAAACTTACTAGAACAGAGTGTTCTATCGCACACAGGTTTCGTCCTTTCCTCACCACACTGACTGGCCGTTGTTCTTGGGACTTGCGTGAGTCCGTTGCGCAATTCAATCTGACAGACTGTCCGTAACACATCCTGGACACTGTCTTGTGGTTGTTTAGGCAAGGATTTCAGGCAAGCAACAATAAGTCGAAAGATTTTGTGACTGCTTTTATTGAGATTGCTCCCGTGATACATGCTTATCTGAGTGTTCTTGCATTCGCCCTCTACGCTCTACGTCAACACGCAACCGGCTACATAATCCATACCGGATGACGTCCACTCATTTTCTCACATCGGACAGGCGCACACGTGCATTCGCTCCAAAGTTGGTAACGATCACACAGCGTTTGACGCAGACAGTGAACTGCTGTCCGTCATTGGGGCGTCTTTACTGATTTATGAACAACCTGTTGCTTGAGTTTGTCTGATTACATTCTAGTGCATATCGCTCTGCAACTGCATATGTCAGCCACACAAATTGCGTACAAATGGGGTAACACGCATTTCCACCTCCCTCGTAGATCCAAACGGTGAGCTAACAATACAAGGTGCGAACGAATTTGTCAACATTTATGTATATGAATTAGAATAAGCAGCAGCAACAATAACGAATAGGAATCGTATGGACTTGACATTTAAAATCTCATGTTTCACTAACGATGCACAACAAGTAGCGAAACAGAGAGAGAGGGTTAGTTGGTAACAGTATTGACTGGAATTCACTCGTTTTTCCTGTATAATGCTTCGGAGCATTGGACAAGGAGTTGTTTGGTTGATAACACCAAGCGTGATGGCTAGAAATGTGCCCTTCAAAAAAGAGAAATTATAATGATAATTGCGATTCTTTCGCGGTGCACAATTATGAAGGCAGAATTGTCAGCTCCACGTCAGACACGCAGTGGCAGTTTTGTGAATGTCTTCATGACATACACCTTGAATTTGCAAAACATAAGTCCATTGAACTACAGACGAGTAGTTTGCGTGCAACTCAAATAGAATTCGAAATTGATTACCAGCTAATATCCGAATTTCGAATTCCATTCATAGCTCCATTCGTTCATTGCTCTCTGATTCGTAGTTAGTCTGCATGTGAATGGAGGGTTCGTTCATATTTCCGATTTACTCTACGTAACGTAGTTATAGTACGTATTGAGGAATCTGTGTGTAATATGGCTTGGCTTCCGTAGTAAACTGCATATCCTCTTGAGTAACTGTCAGGTAATCAGTGGCCCCGGAATGGAACGGTTTCCATGATATAAGCGCGATCTTCATTGATGCATATGTTATCAGGACACACGGCCAACCTCAAAAAGACCAGAGTATTTCACTTCGGAACTTCGAAATCCTCTCCATAATGAACACGTTACCCGAAATCTCCACATGAACTGACCTGATCACTCTGTCTACTCCCGCCGCAGTCGCTGGATCAGCCTATCAACTGGCTCTCACAAACGTTCAATCGCATCTGTTTGTCAACCAACTACGTCGTACGTCTTCGTTCAGGTGCTGAAACTTGCTTAGAAACTGTTTGAACGAATCATCGCAGACCTAGATTCCTTCAGATTACGTCGTCGCTCCGACCTCAAAAAATGACTTGTGAGGTGCTTTATGCGTGTGAACCATATGTCAGTTTCCCAGTTTTGCAGGCGCAATTATTTTGTCAAATTTATGCATACACGTCACTTGTCGTGTTCTACTAGGCTTCACGAGATTTTTATCTGCTCGATTTGTCTAAACGTAACCAAAGTATTTCTGATGAGTAGTTGGAGATTTTGGTTGTCATATACACTCAGGCGAGTTGAACCCGATCGGGAGATCTGATCATTAGCGACAAGCGAATGTGGTCAGGCATTCACATATGATACTTCGGTTGTGCATAATGTGGGGTTGATGCCGCGGTGATAAACACGGTTGCCTGCTCATGGAAGCATGACCGGGGTTCTAGTCCCGGTCTTTGTAAGGATATGCACTACTGACGAGCTCTAATGAGAGCGCAACTGCGGTTTGGTGCTTCTGCTGTTCGAAAGGGGCTGACTGGAAAGCCTATGCGAATGCAACGGCTGCGATCAATTGTGGGTGATGTTCAATATTTACAAAGAACGGACTAGTGCCTCCTAATTTACGAAACATATTCCCAATGGAAATACATTGAGTTTTCTCCGTTGCGTTTCTGCGATGGAAGATTGTACCGTAGTTTTAATCCATTTGATTTGCTCATTGAAGTGTACGCTGCACATCGTTAGCGCTTCCAGGCATTGGTGCTACCGAAAATCAGTTGACTCACATGGAAACTATTTCGATTTGGATGACGTTGCTCACTGGTGACTTCTATCTGACATTATGTATTTCGCACATTCTCGGTTAATGTGCTCCTAACAGAAAGACGTCCGAATGACGAACACGTGTGTCCAAAGAACAACTGATGGGGGCATGTAATGTTTGGATTAGTTACTTCAATTGAGAATCCGGCCGTTCGGAGTCATATGCCGGGATTGAATTGATGCAACGTTCGGAAGTTGCGGTGCAAGGGCAATTTAATGGAATGAAAATCAACTTGTTTGAACATTGACGTCAGATGGAATCAACATGCTACACGGATCTGTTCGCGATCAACCACATCGCCTCACAGTCATAGACTATATTTTCACCCACAACTGGCTTGATCACTTCCGAGGTGTATTTGACCGTGTCAGCGACGTTCCTTAGACAGGTTGCAAACCGAAGTGCAAAAAAGATATTAGAGATTTCGTTTTCCCACCGGAGCACGTGGACTTATCGGCTCAAGTGAATCACTTGGAATATGAATGGAAGCCTTTCCCGCAAAACATACCTGGATGCCAGTTAGCGCTTCTTGCAACAGTACCCTGTAACGGGGCATTTTTCAATGCTCTGTTTTGAGTAATTTGACAATGAGCCCTGGAAGAAACGTTCATCATCATATTGTTCAGCAACACGAGTGGCTTTATTCTAACTCCTTTTTGTTCAGTCCCTACGACGACCTAGTCATTATATCAATATTCAAGCCCGTGTTTCACCACACTGCAGCAGGATAGCGAATACTCGATTTTGCGATGCCCATTAGCTTGGTTTAACCTATGCTCCATTTCGAACCGAACGATTTCATGTATGTC
The DNA here is from genome assembly GCA_014220965.1 of Paragonimus kellicotti. NCBI lineage: Eukaryota > Metazoa > Platyhelminthes > Trematoda > Plagiorchiida > Troglotrematidae > Paragonimus > Paragonimus kellicotti. Next base: position 26,707 of record LOND01002731.1, on the reverse strand, counting down.
AACACTATTGAACTTTACACGTAATGCTTTACCACAACATGCTGACGGTCTGCTTAACAGAGCAGATTCCGAGCTACTGCTAAGACATGAGGTCCGTTGTACATCAGTGTATTGAGAACCGTCCACGCTGAGGCTATTGTGCAGGCCTGGTGTTGATTGACTCACCTCGGGTCGACTAGATTTCAAAATAAATGGACCTCAATCGTGAAAAGGTTACAGCTGATGTGCTCAACTGTTGGACTAAACCACAAGAAAGTGCAATCACAGACTGACTGTTCCCCAAGCTGCCTATTACTTCTGATATACCCGAGATGTTTGTTCGAATTGCTGAACACATCGAATTATTCGGAACAGATATTACCCTATACTCACAATTATCAAGTAGGTAGAATGTTTGAGGATTACTTGTGATTGGGGGCCAGTGAGAGACTATTTTATTTCATACAAACTGAACAGCGTTCAAAATTGATCTGTGGCATTTCCATAGACTTTCCGGTTAGCCCCATTTTGGGAAAAAGCACTTCAGTTTGGAGCCTCGCTTTAGCTTATGCTTGTCAGTTGTCTATATCATTGCCACGCTCGAGATCTGAGCTCCGACCACGTTTTCATTGGGCAACCACATTGACCGGTGAGCCATTGACGTCAAATTGAGCATGATTTCAACATCACATGCAAACTCACGGCAAGGCTGGATCGTCCATGATGCCCTGACTGTCCGATTGGCTCGAGATGAGGAACAGAAGGTGTACTGTTGGTTGCATGTAATGATCCAAGGACCAGTGCTTTCCTTTAAATTGAAATGACTGAAGCCATGAAACTGCTGTGCACTATTTTGTTGCACAGTGAGGTTTGACAACTTATTTTCAAAAAATGAGCATTATAACAGTTGAAGTTATATATATATCGGTTTTCACCGTTTTTAACAAATACGAGGTGTATTGGCTAGGTGATTCATCTGCGACATCTAAGATGGATCACAAATAACCTGATGCGAGATAAAATGTGATGATTCCTCATAAGCGGTGGATAATTTCGATTGATCCGAGTCACCCACGACTGACTACAGCTCTATACCTCTCTTTAACGTGTCAGTCATTTTATATGAAAAAGGCAATGGACTCGATTACCATTCACGTTGATGTTTGTCAACAGTGTATATCATCGTCTAATGTCAGGTTTATCAAGCAGTCGCCACCACTATTGACACGTGGAAGTTAGACTGGCCTTAAAAACCCCTAAATGGGTGGGATTTTCACAAATGAGTAGTTCCAGTGAGGGGCAATTCGTGTTCGGTGTCCATCTTCAGATGCGGTTGATTGGAGAGTCTTTGGGAGCAGATTATCAGTATGCAATTGCCAATATTGTTTCACTATTATAAGACCAGATTATTTTAACTCGGAAATCACCAACTAGATGAGTTAAATGTTCCCCTGTGGAGAGACAGTGCCGATTCCTAAATGGTACAGATGGGGCTTTGGAATGAACTTCGAGAAGAACAGCATTGACCAAGAGGCTGCCACATATAGAAGCATGGAGGTCATTCGATGGACGTAGACATTGAAATGAAATATACACCAACATGTGTTAGTTAGAATGAGTGACGAAATCATTAATTAAGCAAGGCGGATGAACACCCCTGGGATGTTGGTCTATATAATCAATTAGCGGTTTCAGTTATAGGCAATAGCCCGCCACATCACTTTTCAAATATCCACATTGACCTTCACGACTACAACTGGTTTACTATGAAATAGAACGGACATGACTTCACTGAATAAACTTCTTCATTAATGGGCTTATGAGTATCTGCAAGCCTTTTAGAAACTCTACCGTGTTCCCTAGAACGGTGAGCTTTCGTCTGGGCTAAGCTCTGACCCGCTCATTATTGCACATAGGACCAGTGAACATAATAATGAGACTATGTTTGTGCTCAGGATGACCGCCCTCGTCACAACTAAATGATGTTTTTCAGTTCGCATCCGGAACATAGTCCAGTATGACACATTGTGTACGCTTGTATCCTGGGTGTTATTGAGCACAGTGTATACATCATGTATGGGACAAATGCAGTCAATGTGAGTTTGGTTAGATTTAATGTTGTCGCAACCAACAATTTTCCAATTAACCGTGTTCAGAAGGCGCGTTTCGAGGAAAGCACAACGAACCAGATATGCTGTATTGCATGGTTTCACATCACCCAGGTTGGGCACATTCCACTTTATTCTATCAGTAGTTCTATAATAAAATGTTTGCTCACATTCCTGTTGACTGCTGAAAAGTAATGTCAACTTGATTGTCTTGTTTGAAGTGGAATATCAGGTTCCAGAATCATCCAGGAAACTCTCTGTAAGAAAATGCATCGCACTTTCACGTTTAAATCTATGTGTTAGTTCTTCGGTTTTCATGACCGGTAGGCCTCTCTTACGACGCTTTGCGTTTGTGTGGATAGGGTTTTGACTTTTTTTGACTTTTTTGAAGATATGGCTTATTTAATCCATTCAACCGGGTACACGCTGAAGAAACCGAAACACGTCGTTCGTAGCATACTCATCTCGTTGTCAGATACGTTGGTGTGAACTGAATTCCCCGCTAGTTCAAGATGCTCCTCATACAGACCACTTCTGTAAGACGTGGTGACCAATTTGGAAGATTCAGCCGGTATGCGAAATTTGAGTATTTTCCTTCCATTTTATGATAGTTCCAACGACTGACACACCGCTTGCGATACCCTCCTAACAGTTGTCCTCGAGGGAGATGAAAGCATAACTTCGGAATGTTGGTCAACACATGTGAGCTCATAGCGTGCCAGGTGAGCACCCAGCCGAATCAATAATCGCACTGCGCACACATTCTTCTTCGTGACATATCCAACACATGAATGTGTTGGATTTCGATGGGCACGTCCGATGGTGAATGACCATCGCTGCACTAGTGCTGGCGTAGATCGCATGAAATCTGTCGCACTGTTGTTCTGCATTTGATTTGACGCATACATGAAATCCAACAGTTTCAGCGCAATAAGCAGAAATCTGTGTAGTTCCAGTGGCTTGTTTGTCCACCTTGATCGTGCTGCAGCTTGACGGAGATTTTCCTAAGATAGTGGAAAGCGAAATATTACACTGAACCTTGAACAGACATGTCTACGATTTTTGGAGTTAGGCAATCGTTGGCGTCCCATATTACTGTTCAACCCTTGTGTGTACTACAAAGCGTCCGTAAGACATGCTAGCGAATATGTCAGATGTGAAGTACTTGCGGTATATATGTGGTAGAAAATATGGTAGAATACGGTAAACCAAGCGTTGTAAACATGTGTATTGAGTAGGAGCGATCGTGCTTTACTACTCATATCACTGTAATACAGTAGTAGGACCGGAGCATCTATTTCGGCACCAGAATAACTGCAGGATAAATACAAAAGGAATTATTGAAGTGCAGCATTGCATGAATTGATTTTTGGTACGTTAGAGAACGTAAACGAACTGAGCGTTGACGTTTGTGGCAGCCGTGAACCGTATGCAGATGAGCGTTTTCGTTGGTTCTCTTGGTAAAACGCATAACCCACGCGTTGCGGTTTCAAGTGAGCGGCCCTTGTGTCATCTGCGTTTTGGATCAAAACTCATGAAACTTGCCATACTGTGATCCAGACATACAGATCCATCGGCAATCGCGCAGTTGTGCCATTCGGCGCAAGGAACCGGATCAACCAATTGTGGATCCAACGAGCACATGCCAATTAATCTTCGTTTCGCCAATCGTGGCATCGAACAACTCACTGCACTTGGCTCCCGGAATACTTGAAAAATTGGAACCATTCATGAAGTGCAATGTGGTAATTTCCATATGATTTGTTGTGCTTTTAGAAACGATTCCAATATAGGTAGTTTGTTGTAGACGCAGGCACGGCGCTTCCGTTCATGTGTCAGATAGGGTAACTTGTTGATAAATCAAACAGATTTTAACATATTTTACACAATATACTCGTTGAGATGTACATTCCATAACGGCGACATTACGGCGAAAAGCAGGAGACTGCTTGTCGTGAATGTGCGAGTCACCTTATCGTGTGAAAATCGACCGATATTCAACTGAGTAATCAATTCAATATACTGACAATCCAGTTCGGGTATCAGATTTTACGGAGTCCGTAAGTAGATTCATAGGTTTATAGGTTGTTATAGGAGGGAGAAGGATCCTCGTTTGGATATTCTCGTGCGACTTGTAAGACTGAAATAGTATATCGGTTATTAAACCGGTCCTAACTCTGAAACATTCCTGTCTGCATAGTAAATGTCTTTTCCAACTTGTCAAGTTCAGCGGATGACCACGTAAACGTTCATTTTTATTCGGTAAGATCAGATATGTCAATGCATGGTATCGTAGGATGAGAAAGATAGGTCTGTATGTTTGTCTTCTAGTGTGGACAGAATATGTGGGGCTGGACACAGAGGGATGTCCCATAAATACTTTCTAGAAAAGCTCATGGGTTTTTGGGTTATTTTAACTATGTCAGCACTTCCTTAACGATAAACTCAAGTTGAGCTACCAGTGATCAGATGGACTAAATGCGATGAAGCACCTAAACCGTTCAAAAACTATATCCTCTTCACTGCGGAATATGTCTTCTGATGGGCATTTCATCCTGCATTCTAGTTTTATGTAGATCGCGGAACTCCTTTATCCTACGATCACTTTGACCAAGTGGAGCTGTGATGTGTGTAGCAGTTTTAATCCAGCTATTGGAAACACAACAGAATGTAGAGAAACAGTATACGAGACTTTCAATAATTTTACAGTATTCGCCATGGCGAAGTCGTTTGCATTCACGTTGAAGTTTGTATCAGTCAGTTGTGTTTGCGCAAAGAATCTATCCCTCGATGAGTCATAATGAACAATGGAGAATGCGGTGGATGTGAAAAGTATTCAAGCTCTAAACTTGGAACACTCAGCTTGTCTCAATTCATTGACATCAGTACGAACAACTTGATGAATGGGACAATATTACAATAACTCACCAATATTGCTGATTGCCCCGTTGACAAATATAATCTCTGTTCCTTGTTGCGCATTCCGCATGGAATAGATGGCTCTGTTGATATAAAGTTCCCTACTATTTCCGGAAATTTCAAACCGTGTTGCTGTTCCAAAGGCCAAACTGGTTAAGTGCGTTCGATGACCATTCAAATAGAGTCTCAAAATCCTTGGTCTGTTGTGCGTTCGCTGTGACCAGTGAAGTCCAACATTTGTCCATCTTCCCAATTGTGTACTGTTTTTAACGTTTATCAACCACAACCGATTCCCAGTGGCCAGGGAAATGTTCATGTCAATCTGAATGGCACCGCGTTTGTTCAATGCAAACTATTTCACTGTTATTCCCGTTTCCTTCGGTTTGCCAGTCATAAGCAAAATTGACTTTAGCTAAACGGTGGAAAGTATGGAATAATTTATATTGAGAATAAACTGAACTGTACACATCAGAATTATTCTAGTCTTACGGATGAGTTTCATAAAAGATCTACTTCAATCGCACACCGTACCGTTAACTACTAGATAAGCTATAACGCGGGAACACTGATAGTGGTAATGAATACACATCAACGAAGCTTCATTTTCATATAGCCAAATGAGAACCATGAAACATCTGAACGTACATCTTGCAACGGGCGCAGCAAAATCGGTGCATCATTTCTGTCAGTGAAATTATCTATCCGTATCCAAAATGACAGAGTTAGTGCGCCGTGCTTGCATCGTTCAGGCCTGGACAAACACGAGCTGTTAGCGGCTGGATACCCACTGACAAACGTGTGAATTGCTGTCGACGAGTTGAGTTCACCCTCGTGGTTAGCCTCCGTCCCACGAAGTTGTAATAGAAGATCGGCATCGGAGTAAAACAAAGAATCTGGTTTGTCTTCCTCTGAATTCAATGACATTGTATGTTCATAATTGTCTGCAGTCGAAATGTCAGAGACGCACACAGCAATCCCTCTTCCAACATACATCCTCAAATTAAGATTTTCGTCAGACGACCGAATACTGTTGGCTTCCGGCTTTGATACGGTGTTGCTTGCTGCTGATAATACGTTGTAGTTGCTTGTGATGTAAATGCCCTTCCCACTGATATGTATTTTCAAACTGATCCACGTATTGACTTTACCCACGTTCTCAATTGGAACTGTATTTGTGAGGGTTTTCATATTCTGTCAAACTTCCACAAACACCTGATTGTTTTGTATGGTAACTCGGAGTCCAACCCTATCAGCAGGTGCGTCAAACGGTGTTGAGCGAAAAATTTCAGTTGGAGTCACATCTCGAAATGTTGTGTTCAGTAGTTTGAATGTGACAGAGTATGTATACGATGGACACCCTGTTGAGTCCACAATGCAAGATTGTTAGAAATTGCTTCACCCGTTTTTATCCACCGTGTCGCCCGTCAGAACAATATAAGAGTCGATGTTGCTGTCAGTGTCTTTAGCTTTACTCGGCGTTCTGAACTGATCAGGTTGGGGTTTTGCACGTACCGGTATCAAACGCTTCGGTGATATACGTCTGATAATTCCGTTAACCGTCCACTGGAATGTTGGACTCCGCAACATCACCGATTTTTGGTAGTCTATGTCAATGAGTTTTGCAGTCTGCACACCCTTCAAAGATTTCGATTGGAATGCGACCATGGCAACAGAAAGTGTGGTGCTTGATTCATTCAACGACTCTGAAGAAACGATCAATTTGTTTGTGCTGCTGATCCCTGTGTCTTCATATAAATTTCCGATGGTTGATAATGTAGATTCGTGAGGCGTTCAATATGTATTGCCTCTCGAAAAACCGAGTTGTTCACAACGTCCACGCGATTTGCCGTTAACGTGAAAACTCAAAATAGATCAACTTAACACACTGCCAAGATTCCACATTAGTGCATAATTAATCCACTGCCGGTTGATGGTCGATTCGGACAATATTTGGCTAGAAAATTCACAATGCCATTCGCTTGAATTGATTTCGGTCATGTACCAACCAGTGATCGTACTCCGAGTCTGGCCAATTTCCATGCCGAAGTTCACAAACCTCCCGTGAAGAGGATTATGGACCGCACAGTGTTGCGGTAATTTTGGTTAGTTGGATGTGTCAATCGCAGCCAGCCCCCGGTGCTGAATCCATGCAGTCGAGAAAACAATAAAATTTGGTATATATTGTTTACATTATATATGATATATATCACGTCATAGGCAAACACACAATTTGACTGAACCTTCCTTCAGACAGAAATTTTCATTAGTCTTACATCGCCACTGCTGAGAAACCTCGAGGTGCAGTCCGCCACCACCTTGCAACTTCACAATTTCTGAATCTCGCAGGAGACTGACTGGCGATGAGTTTCCACGTGAGTGCACAGGACCCGGTCTACGGTTTATGGCGGCTGCTGCACTGGCCAGCTGATCGATTGGTGAGTCAATTAACTCTGCACCAAACCAAATGTGTCCCTTGAAGTTGCGCATTTCCGAAATTCCTAAAAGGCCGACCATCTTGTTAAATTCTCGTGGCTTCAGAGACTGATTAATATAGGCTACCTCGCCAACAGCGAAATGGGCCATCTCCCAACTTGGATTGTTTACACCGTGAGTACGTGAATTCTCCCAGTCTGCCATGCAGGGTGTCAACCAGGTTGACTGATTTTCATCGTTTAGGCGACCAAAGACCACGTATGGTTGAGCCAATCTCGCGGTGTTGGGAAATGTGCCACCCTCATTAGAGCTGATGGATTGGACTCCATCTATGAGCAGGATAATTCCAACGTCTTGGCGCCACGGCAATCCAATGTTAATCCATTTTTCTGTCGGTGCCGTAATGTAGACAAAAATGTTTTTGGCAGATGTGGTATTATATTGCGCCGATCAAGCTAGTGAGCGGGATGTCATGTACAATGTGATCAAATAGGTGTTTCCAACAGTGAATGCACTGAGGCAATCTGCATCAATTAGCATCTGAAGTAGGGCAGTTTATCGAGTGGTCATTATAAAAAGGACTGTTATTTGAATAATAACGTAGATAATGTTTTCACACTTTACTGGAATTGTTGAGAGGTGTTGCAGTTCAAACTCTGACTCGTACAGTGATATGCACTACTAATGAGCTCTGATGTGAATAAAACCCGATTTTAGTGATCCCTCATGAAGTGAACCAGCTGGAACGCTCACCTGGATGTGTGGACTGCAATCGAGCAATCCTCGATTTGCCAAGTTAGCTAATAACCTATGAAGAAACAATCACTCACGCCATGCAATTTACGCCATGTCAATTATTGACCAATAGCGGATTTGGCAGGGTGGGACAGGAAACCCACCCTCTTCAAAATTGTTGCAGTCTTGAAAACGTTTCTAGTCAATATATTGATGTGATATGGAAGCTCCAAACGGAAGACGCCACGACTGATTATGCGCTCGCCAATTTCCGTTCCCGAATCACCCCTGGACAGAATGGATCTGTTGCTCTCCTCACTGACCGAAATCAGTCTGATCCACATCGATAGCGGAAATCACACGAGCTCTGCAATATGACGTTGATGGGTCACGCAGGCACTCTCTAGACCATAAATTTGTCAAATCGCCTGCCGTTTCATTTACGCCCTGACCTGTTTCCGAAAAAGAAACATTGATGGAACATTTAGATACTTGCTGAATTCGAACATGTTTGAAATACGTTGCGTTGCAGTTTTGTGAAATGTAGTTATTCCTTCTGTGATACTTATATTCGTTGGTTCTCCTCACTATTGCATCCAAATGACCTCTGGGAGGAAGGGAAATTCATGGTATTCATTAAGGAAGTGTTTGTGAAAACTAATCTGATCAGGACAATTCATTTATCATTTCATAGAAGGTTGTAAATCAAAATGAATATAGGTTCACGGTTTGTATTCCTGTTTAAACTGGCGTTTACAGGTCACCCTGAACATGTGCAGTTGATCGACTTTTACCGGTAAACCGCGATTTGAAATGTGAAACAAACACCGTGCTCATCAAGTAGTGAGTCATGATCCCATCTTATTCCCAAAAGAGCGACCAGCAATTTTTGCATATGATCCAAGCTTAAATAAAGCAACTGGCTACGGTGCGGTTTATAGAATGGAGCCAGTGCATAGCCAGGCAGACCAGTTTCCGAGCGATCCACAATGGGCGTCGAAAATTTACCAGCTTCCAGGTGTAGGCGAGCTCCGATTTGAGTCAATCTGTCTTGCGAAATGTAGAAATCCAGTGTCCAGTAGTGAGATGCATTTGTCAACATATTGAACTGTGACCCTGTGCACAAGAATATAAACCCTATAGAATTAGAATTTTGGATAGTGCACTTATGATATTCAACCGAATTCTTGACTGGGAGGTTCACTCCGATATCCACTTAAGACGACTCCAAACTCATCAAATCAGTTTTCTGTCGATTTGAGTGTATATCGACTAACACTGACGAGGTAACACGATTCATTGTCGTTGTGCATAAGGTAACCAACATTGGTGTTTGTATGCGTCTTCTGGTGAGATTAATCACGACTGATTCAATGAATAACTCTTCGTACTATCAGTTTTTGTTACCGTTAAATAATGAAAGATGACATACAGGGGCTAGCAATCGGGTTGTTGTGGCATCGAATACGCCATTCGTGAATCTGTTTTGTGTAGGCACAACCCGTTTAAATCGGACTCCATTTTATAGTTCCAGGTAAAATGGATGAACTATGTTATTTGTTGTAGTACCATGAGGTATTCGCTGGTTTTTGCTGATCTTAAAATATATAGTATTTTTGCATTCATGTGATATCGGCACTGCAAACTTACAAACTGGAACATTGCGTGTGGCTAATTATTTTGTGCATTTCGGTGGACACGAGAAATGTGTCAATGAGCTCATGATTGAGCATTAGAAACACACATCGGTACATTGTGACTACTACTACTGAGATTAAACAATACTCACGGGAGTAAGAAAATCTTAACCGAAATCACATAATTTATTTGCTGAGTGACCAGTGCATATCGGTCCCTGTCCGATCACTTCAAGAATAACAACAAATAAATCATCAAACTTATTGGAAAACGGCAGTATTGAAATCAATACAGCAAACTTGAACAAACGGACTGATTTTGCGAGCTGCTGCTGACAGAGCACATACAGTCGGTCGATAAATTATTGAATCGAATGCTAATAGCTGTTGAGCTCACCACACGAGGATCAATCAATTGAACACATTCCATCTACTAGCTCAAGCATGCAGAAACTTCTGAGATGATTGTAGAGAACACTCATCACTAGACACACATACACGCTGACAAAAATTGCGCAGACTGGGTGTATGCCACAGACGCATTCCTGATCGCTAATTTTTATTGAGACTGAACACATTTGAGTTGACCGTTGGTGGAATAGTTGACCGTGTTGTTACTACACATCCAAAGATCTACCAAATCACGCGCATAAATTCTTTATTCTTCAATCACCTATCATGATGCTGAGTAGGTTTTCTTTGGGTTAGCCAGATATTTGATGAGACACTAAACGTAGCTTTAGAAATTGCTAGTTCTCAGAGTAATTTCCATTTATTTAGTTCCCACAACCAGCAGTGATTTAAAATCATCGACTGACTATGAAGGTGAACGTGTGAATGACCGTGATGGCAACAAAATTGTGGATCGCGAAATTCTCATGCGAAAATGAATGATGAGGTCAGCGAGATTCGACTCAAATTTAGAGAAAGTGTGGAACTGGTAACAAACTGAGTATTCTCCATTGCAACCAGAGCAAACAGTCAGTGTATAATGTCATGTTGATGATCACTCCTGTGCAAATATATAACGAAAATTCAAAACCATCCACGAGACGGATATTGCATCGACTGTTTTGTCAACTGCCCATCAGCAAAAGTAGAACTAAGATTTCAAAGCAAATAAAGCACGTTGGATTCCAGAATGTGAAATGAACTAACATTATCAAAGTTATAGCTGACCAGAGCAGAGGAGAATGCTGTTCAGTTGGATTGCACGTCCTGTGAGAAATGATCTACTGTGAGACATATGCCTGTGTGGTGAATTCAGCACTGGTCTGCGTGAAATACATTGACGTCAACATCTCATCCTTCATCCATGATTATTCAGGTCACCACGGGTTGTTGAATGGTGATGTAACAGCACAATATGAATTGACTCAACGGTCCCACGTCTATAAATATGACAGAATTGGAGTGATTATTCAATGAAAATTTCAAATCCAGCGAAATTCGTTGAGATGGCAGACATAACCGTGTAAACAACCACCGCATTCCCTGATAGCCTACTTCAGAATGACTTCGCTGAAACTTTCATTGGTTTCATCCGCAAACGCAACGTCTACCAAAATGAGTAACTCCATACCTGGGACATTATTACGCAAATTATCGTGGCCTACTCAAACAGTTCGAACTAACTGAGATCACTTTGACTGAAAGTGTCACACAAAGAACCATACAAGTCTCCAGATCCAGATTGACTTTTCAGTCAGCTTCAGCTGAAACGAATTACCAGACTTGAGTCTCATATTTGTGATTAACGTTCGCGTGGAATTTAGCCAAATCCCCGACCACTCATCGGTGATCTAGTAAATCAATGATTGAATTGAATTACATCAGAGATTTACATCTCTCTCCGGTGGGCTATTCGAAGGGTCATTGATTGAACTCAGCGAACGTTAACAGATCCCTATTCCAAATGATCTGACAAACTGAGCATTACTCAAAAGCAGAACTTTGCTTGCAATATGGCAGCTGATCAAAACCGGACAGTTCGCAATGACCCATTGCTGTAGGTTCCGAAGACACGGCTGAACGTGTTAATTTACTCACAGTTACATCCGACCCACCTTGATGATTACAATCTCGTAACAAACGATGCTTGAGACATAATACCTATCTGAGGTTTGATTTCAAATACCCTTCGACCTATTTGAGTGATCCACTTCTGTGTTAGTTATCACTGATGTGATAGTGTTTTGCATCAAATATCTCATTGTATAATTATGTTCTATTAATAATGTTCTAACTACACCACGTGTTTTTCTTTAGTAAGACTTAGATAAACCACGTATGTTCTCCAGTAATATAGTTATTCGTCACGTGGTTGGTTCAATAAAATTCACTACAGCCACACATCCATAAATATCAAGTATGATGATTTTTGATCGTGGTACCTGTTTATCACTTCGTAGGTCAATGTGGTACTTTCAGTCTCCTTGTTATCTGATATCTAAAGCTGGAGCAATATTATTAAATGCCTCACGGGTTCATGGGAAAGGTTGCACATTCTATTCATCTGAAGTCTTGCAAAGATTACCTACATGTTCTCGTTGAGACTATGCGTACTCTCATGTTTCCAATGCAACAGTGATTCGATCATTTTATCGAACACACCGTTGTACAAGATAGACGTTGTGACGTTGATGTCGTTGATGCCCAGATGTTCAACACCATACATAAGCATCATGTTGAGACATCGGTATAGAAGAGGTCGATGACATTCGAACAGTTTAGCCTAGATAAACGTTGGATGTGGTTTGATTTCGTTGCAATTGATTCGCAAATAAGAAAGTTCCTCCACATTCAACTTTGAATCAGTGTACTAGTCAGTTAGCTGTATATTCGTCGGAACTAACCTCTCCACGGAAATGTTAATTTTGTCCGTAAGTGATCCTTACGAGATACATGAAGGCGATCGGTCACATGAAAGTTGACAACCAACAATCTGTGCGTATTCTATCATGGTGCGTATGACATATTTCGGGATTGCATTAGACGAGTAGGTCAATCTCTCCACAATGTTTGCAACTAGCTGACCTACCGTGCATCAGGCTGCTTGTGTGCCGTTACACAGTAAACGCTGCTATCAAACCGAAATCGCGAACACGAGGGGAGAGATATCAGAAGAAGCATAATAGCTTTACCCACACTTCATTCAGTATGCCGTTTGACTTGGTCCCTCAAGTCAGTAATTCTGAAGAGGGTCAAAGTTTTCAACACATCGATGTATTCAAAACAACTAGCGCGACATTTGTCAACCAACAAAGTTCAACAGTCGGTTACACTATGTTTTGATCAACAACGTGTGGCCGCCAGAGATTGCTTATAGAAGCTGATTTGGATAGTTCTGGTGATTGCCAGTCTACCAGGAAACATAGAAGTTGAGTTGATTTCCGCGGGTACATAAAGACATCCAAAGATTGATAGTCCATCAGTGCACAAATCCAATGTACGTATGCAGCTTTCTCATTCGATTAGTTGAGGTTTTCAGGAGATTCACCGACTTGCATTAAATCCGTCCAATCCCATCAAGCAATAGGCGTACAACAGAACATTTCTGAAGTTCACCTACTGCAATGATTATATTCGGTGAATCATTGCAATGATGAGCTCTTTTGTTTGATGGTACAACACAACGCAATTTCGAAGTGATTAACTTTCACATAGGCTTTTTGGTTGGTGAACGTATAACTTTTCAGATTTCGCTGCCTGCTCATTGTTACGGTGATGCGCTCGGACATTTTACTATCGGTCACTTGCTGCATAGGATAGTAGTAGTCAGCTGCAGTGTAATAAGGATCGTGCGGATAGGATTTCCCAAGAAGTGAAACAAATTTCCATCGGTCTAATATCTCCTGTAGAATGATGAATTTCTCCTTTGGTGTCGAGTAGATAAAATTCTGCAAGGTATTAATGGGAATTCAAACTTAACATGCCAGCTTTCCTTAGAGGCAACTCCGATGTTTTCTCCGGTTGAAACCTTATTCAACTGTGCAATGGTTGATGGCGAAAAAACCAATTAGGCATTTCGAGCGGAAAACTGTTGCAAGTAGCTGTGGAGTTTCACTTCCCATTAACTGAAATCGGTTTGCAATCAATGCAAGCAATAAGCTGAACAATAGTTGCTAGAGGTCTAATTTGATACGTGTTTCAACAATGAGACAATCCTTTTTATTTCACGTTGACACTTGTGTGACATTTCACTCCAGTTCACTTACATCTCACCCAATTTACATGAGATTACAGTGGAGGTGACTCTGTTGTCGAGTGAGACTATAATTGAAGTGTACAGTGTACAGCGCCCGATTTTTGAAAAGCGCTAGACGAACGAGTCGATCATTAAGGACAACACTAACGATGAAGAAGGAAACACGATATACGGCTACAAAACGCAAACAAACGCTTCAGTTAAAAGTTGAATAGATTCGTAAAGGCCAATACCACATGGCAATTGACAACACCCGAATTCCGTATGTTGCGCTTTCCTTGATGTTTCGGCCATTTTCGTCCACTGAACATCCCAGCCACAATGTGGACGCATTGAGAGACTTTGAAATATATTCGAAACCAGTATAATTAATCCGTCGGGC
>LOND01002731.1:0-12207 GCA_014220965.1 Paragonimus kellicotti | reverse complement strand
TGTTTCAACAATGAGACAATCCTTTTTATTTCACGTTGACACTTGTGTGACATTTCACTCCAGTTCACTTACATCTCACCCAATTTACATGAGATTACAGTGGAGGTGACTCTGTTGTCGAGTGAGACTATAATTGAAGTGTACAGGCACGATGTTTGAGAGTGCGTACAAACGAGTTAACTCATTAGAACTAACACACGCCGAAGAATCAATCACGATTACGACGCCACAAAACGCATACCAACAGATCCAGTTAAGAGTTGATAGTTTCGTAAAGGCCAATACCACATGGCAATTGACAACACCCGAATTCCGTATGTTGCGCTTTCCTTGATGTTTCGGCCATTTTCGTCCACTGAACATCCCAGCCACAATGTGGACGCATTGAGAGACTTTGAAATATATTCGAAACCAGTATAATTAATCCGTCGGACCAATATTCGTTTGTTCACAAGTATCGGGGTTACCGGAAGAAGGAAATGAGGAACCGGTTGACACATTGCATGGGTTGAAGATCGCAGACACCCCAGTTTCTGAAAAGAGAAGCGGATTAGTTGCCAAACGACCATATTCTTGGTCGATCCAATCAGTAACAGAGATAAAATGGATATACTGATATGACTCGCTTCAGCTCATCGTACTTGTCGTCTCTTCGCCGACGGTTCAACGCTAATTCTTCCCAACATCTGAAATCAATTCTATAACGAAGCTGATTTAGCATCAGCATGGCCTAAATCCTGTTCCCGTCCGCACGCCGCAGTACCTCAGATTTCAGAACCATGTCTTACCACTGGATGCCCAAGATGCGTCTTAGACATTGCAAATAAAAGCGGATAGACAAGAGCTTAGTGCTCGGCTTCAGGCTGTGGTTTCTCCAAACACGTCTTTCAAGACGTCCGAACGCAACACTAGCCTTTGCCACACGAGCTCTCAACTCGCGGTCCACGGACAGATCGGTGGACAAATTGCTACCCAAGTAGCAAAAATCAGCGCAGCTATCGACAACGGCTCCATTGATGCGAATCACAAGTCGATCCACACGACTGTACTTTCGCCCTCATACCCACATGCAACATTCGAATCAAATTGACGAACTTACCTGGACATCCAAACTTACCAAGCACCGTCCACAACGCCTCGCGGCTCACGGAATCAAAGGCCTTGGTGAAATCCACGAAGAGAGCATACAGGGGCTGGTTGCGTTCCCGGCATTTCTCCTGAATTTGTCGAGCAGCGAACACCAGGTCGATCGTACTCCGACTCGCCCGGAATCCGCATTGCTCCTCAGGAACATTGGTCTCCAAGACTTCCGTATTCAGCCGGTTCAGGAGAATTCTGGCAAGCACCTTGCCTGCGCAGCTCAGCAGACTTATGCCCCGATAGCTGTCAGGGCATTGCTTGCTACCCTTACCTTTGAACAAGGGTACGATCAATGGCATCCTCACACGTGAACATGGTTGGCGGCATCCGAAACGGATTAGCCTGTCACAGTGACCGAAGCCAGAGGACGCCTGCGCTTCAAACCATCACCCCAAGTGGCTTGCGCTGCACCACTTGTGGTTCCACTCACACACCACGTATCCGGTGTAAACCCGAAGGAATAAGACCAGTAGGTGTGTGTGAGGCCTTTGTGTCCAGCCGGCCAATGCTGGTTAGCCAATTGAATGGCTAGCAGGAAAAGGAAACCCTTATCTCTCGGAAAATAAACAGAGAGACTACAATGACAAGATCTAAACTGAGAAGAAAGATATGTAAAATGTAATACAAGAAGCATTTCAGTATACGAGTGAATGTTAGTGCACACGTACACATATACATATATAGACGTACATTGTCTCTATACAGAGGAGCATGTGACATGGACGAGGACCCCAGTTTACAATTCGAACTTACCACATCCGAGAACACCCTATCAACAGCAGCCAATGGGCTGAACAATATACCAATGACTGTGCATTGCCACCTCCTGCAAAATGGTCAATTTCGATTCAATAATCAATATAATAGTTTTGCAATAAAAGAAAATGTTCAGCATCCTTGATGAGTTTGCCTGCTTCGAGGACCTTCTGGAGAAGTAACAGAATGCACCCAACATAATCTCTCCTGGGCAAACTGCCGACCACGTCGTATTTGAAGACTCGTTATAAATGCGTTGCACTTAGCTCAAAGTTGATTATCACTATAACCGATTAATTATGATTTGATTGCCCTCCTTGTGCAGTCTACAACGTTGCGGAATGGTTGCAACTAGTTGTCCTCACCACGAAGCGGGTTCCAGTTGACCCAGACAAGCAGCAAGCGACAAAACAAGAGTTATTGTTAGATGGTTCGATGTTGATTTGACTATATAAGAGAAAACAAAAGGAGTAGATGAGACGATAGAATTTGCTGATGTGCACATGTAGCTAGATTGGTCAGAACGTATTGATTTCGATATGCATAACAGACAAGAGATTGAAACATAGTTGCGATGGCAGTTTCCGCAATCGTCGATGCAATCGTACTGACCACAATCGACACGGTTGATGGCGATTCTTTCGAAATCTGTTCATCCGTGACCATCCGACTGACCATGCGTGAGGTTGGACTATTCTCAACTCGAGGCTGTTCCTGAGGTGTTGTCTCCTGGTTACGCTTGCAGTCAGCCGTCGTACTAATCATTGGATTGATCTAGGAATAAATTGGAAATTATTAAGATGTCCTTATTAAGTTACGTGTGTGTTCTTTATATACCGACCAAGCATCTCAGATGTCTCTCTCCACAGACATCCTATTGCCAGTACGTGAAATTGTGAATAGTATCCAGGGGGTCTGATATTGTTATTTGTAGTGTTTGCTTGAAGACATCTGTTCTTCTATTGTTTCCCATTGTCACTCTCATCGAGAACCAGTTTGCTCAAAACTACGTGTTATCACACAAGAAGGGTGTAACAGTTCGCATGCGAGCCAGAATACACTTTTTTTCTGTGTTCACAGATGTGGCCGTGCATTATCCGAACTGATATAATGTTCGTACTGTGTCAGTGAGGAGGTCATGTACAACTTCGGGTGACGCTCAGCAGTATTGTCATCGTTAGTTCTTGGGTGGTTAGTTGTGAATTCATGTGTCAAGCTGTTTGTGGTATATCACTGCTTAATCCGTCTCTTTGGGTGTCCCATACCCGATAAACATTCAGACTCCATCGCAGTTGTTATTTATTCAATCCATTCTTCTGATCGTTGTAAGGAAAAAAATGGACTGGATGACTAGAAAGTTGAACCATGTTGAATTGGCAAATTTGAAATTGAACTTCAAGTTCGATTTATAACAGAAATTTACCTGGAAAAACGATGCATTCATCCATTAAGCATTCCGTACTGTTTCTATGAAATCTACGTGAGAATTCATTCGCATGTAAAATTCTGAGGTTTTGTCAACTTCTTCTGTATACCGATTCACACTTGCCTGTGTGGCACAATTAATCCGGAGATTTCCACGGTAGTATATAATTGGTGTTATTGTCAATGAAAGCATGTTATGCCATTCATTCTTGCCCGATGATGTGTCACTCATCATCTGGTTATTGACTCCCAAAATTCATCTTTCGTGACCACGTTGTCGCCTGACCATCATGTAGTTTCACCAAACTGTTGGTGATTCAGTATACAATGCGTGGATGGGGTCCTTGTGATCACTCAAACCGCTGTTCAGAGACGCTAACCGAGATGGCAGCGTGTCGCAGTCAATGGCGTATCTGCATTCATACCATTTCTAGTTCTCCCGCTTAGAATTCTATTAATTTCCAACCTTCTTAGTAACGTTTTCTTCTAGGATATCCCACGTCACTGTTGAGGTTAACGGCAGCCAGCGCCACAGTACGTTTTGATCAGGCTCATGGCTGCTTCGATGAGGAGGACTCCGAGATAAGTAGTATATGACCTTTTCAGGAGGGGCACACGTGAGTAGTTCACAAATGACATCGAAGCCAATGTATCGCCAATTTCAAATAGGGTGGTATACCTCGCTGAAGAGAAGGAAAACAAGCTTCACAACTGAACCGGTAGAGCATTGTCACGGCTGGGTATTCATGTTCTCGTCAATTGTTCGGGTGCAATGATAGCTTAGTTTTCCACAACTAGGTCTCTTCTTGGTTGTTAAAATATGTTCGCAATAATAAATTGTGTTGCCACCGATAACTGCTGTTTACCATCAATAAATCCGGATTATTTATCTGCAAGCCGTCGTGTTAATAAGAGATTGGAGGATGCAAGTTTCTAATCTTCATAGAGGTATCTTAGTGCAACCATTGCGCTCCGCGTAGAATGACTCTTTGCCAGCTAACAGAGAAAACTACTTAATCTGCACACTTTCACTCGGTTATCGCTTGCATGATAGTGTGACCTAGAAGACATTACTTTTCCAGGTTTCGTGATATGTTTTTTTCAACGGAGTGGAGGCCACCAACATGTTGAGTGAAGCATACCAAATAAATCTTTCCTGGACCTCGTCAATTTTGTTAATGATGTCTCAAGCACGTCCACGGTGAAGGGGGTTTGTTCAACGGTGCCCGTGTTGCTCTCTCTCTCAATCCCAGTGTTAAACATCTATTCGAAAACAGCAAAAATCGAATTTCTGCCCTAATCAGTCACCTGATGATAAAGTTTTCAGACTGCCTAGTACCTGGATTGTAAACTGACATTCGATCTCCCTTAGCAACCTCTGCCGTCAAACACACACGATTATTGGCACGATTTTTCTCACTTCTTTGTTCATGTCGTTTCTCAGGTGAAATCGTTTCAATAAAAACTGTACTGAACGTGAATTTGTTTCAGTTGAGTGTCAGTGGGTTCTACCTACCAATGTGTGGACGCAAATTCATGCACAATAATACACGATTATCTGATCGTAAAACGTACATCAATTCACACTCACTCACTTGTTTAACATCGACGGACGATATCACAGGTTCACGACGCAACTCGTGTTGTAACAAACAGATGGTAATTAACGACACAAGCAAGGTGGCTGGGTTATTATTGTAAATTCAAAGATATACTATGCACAGCGTTCGTTTAGTAATTCGAACATGCTAGGATCACTTGCAATGTGAACAATGATGCAACACACCACACCAGAACAGACACAATGCCCATATCACCATAGAAAACATATTGTGTCAAATTGAAGCTTGTTGCATTTCCTCATCCGCACACTTAGACGACCAATGTTTCCACTTATTCCACTACTGTGAAGGTGATACAAAGATACACACGCTCGATTTTGAATGTTCCGGTATAAAAGTCAGACTTGTACAGAGGAAAAATATAGAATCAGGTTTCCAGTGAATCAGAGCTATAAAACGTCATATTATTGCAGGATTTTTGAAAACGAATACGGCATCGCATCAACCAGCCCAAACTGTTTTGACAGAATTAGAAGTACATTAGCGTCAAGCCGGTAAAAAGCAAGTACTGGCATGGTGCTGTTTGAAATTACTCTGTGATGAACGATGCTTATGTGTTACAAAATAGTCAACATAGTTCAATTAATTGTAAAACACTTGTTGAAAGCGCCACTATCGTTAGAGTGGTTTGTATGCAAATCGTAATTACTTGTTTCTGTACAACTGTTCCATGTTTGTTTTGTATCCATTCGATTTCAAAACGAACTTCAGCAAACCGGGTTGTAAAACCTCTCTTTGAAGACCACATTTGTGATAACCCTTCGAATTATGTTCGTCGTATTCGGAGGCGAACAAAAAACTTTAGGGAGCAGTTCGCCAAATATTTAACAACAACATACGCTCACACTTCACGTAATATCATATCATATGATTCTTTCGGCTGAAACCACACCTGCATGTGTGTTCGTATTTTACGGTTTGTGGGAAAACAAATTCATGACAGTGATGTTTCAATCAGCAACGTGAAAGACCGTGGAAGACTGTTAGTGAATATTTTATCAGACGTGAAATCAGGCCTGCTAAGGGTGCAATAACTGTGACCTGAAATGCTAACATTCTTAGATTTGACTTGCTCGTAAACGAGTACCATTACCGTTTCGTCGAAATAACACATATAGAGAAATGTTCAGATTGAAGCTCATAGGTCTGAAGCATTACATGCGGAACTTGATTGAGACAGAAGTTTCCACGGAAACTAATACACTCGTGAACTTTCGACGTCCTTTAGTCCAGAAATAACGATTACTGCTCATCGGAAATTTCACACCCTCCATTATCATGCGAAAATAAAGATCCATCAAGAATTACTGCATCGTTTCACTATTTACCATCCACTCGAGAATTTTGGTAATACTTTGGATACCATCAGATATAGTTACCTGGCAACATCTTTCGCTTGGCAACTGGTTAGCAGTGTTAATTCCAACCATCAGGCGGAAGCCATGGGGATGTACAGCACGTGGTTCCTTCGAGCTATTGCACATTAAAGACAGTGGTGATTTGATCGAGCAAAATTATCTCGTAACGAAACTGAGCCTATTTATTCCCCACCAACTTGCTGTCTCGCACGTCATGATTGCATCAGGCTTACGTGATGTCTACAATCAACAGGTTTCGTTAAAAACAGTGGTCTGGAAGCTCGTCCAGTTTGTCGGATAGTAAAGCCGCATTAACATCAATGCAAAGGAAGATGACAGTTTTATTCCGACCTGTAATCACACTAAATAAATCTATTCATGTTAAATCATCGAGTTGCAGAGGCTGAGCCAACACTGTGCACTGTGCTGTAAAGGTGATCATGGCACATGGGAGTGCTGGTGATATGTTAATTATTATGTTGGATTCAGCATCTGTATGAACGTCACTCAAAACAATCTGAAAAGAAAATATTTCGGGTATTTTGGTCGTGCGCAGTTCTCCTCAGTCAGATAGGACGTCTCTGGTCTATCGGGATGGTATCTGATCTCAACAGACATCTATCAGCGGATGTTAGACCAAAATACGTGCGTTTATTCCATCATTAACTGCGTTAGGTATGTAGTTTCAGTAGTTAATGCATACTGAGTGAATCTAAGCGTGCTGGCAGGGTGATTGGAGGTGCCTCCAGTGGTCTGTCATGCTCTGGTTGAATAACAAGATTACGTCCTTCTGGAGCAGGCACAATGTACATGATAGTGCTTTTCTGTGTTGGTTCCGGTGTGATCGAAACCTTCCAACAAACGGGATAGGAAATGTACTTGAGGTGAGAGTAGTAGTCTACAAAGTCGTTCTCGTGAGATTTCTGGATACTTCAAAACGATTAGGGGCTGTTGGAACCTTCTCTTTTAGCGTGTTCCTCTCAATTTATCGCCGGTGCAAAGCTACTGTTTGGCAGATCAAGACAAAAATACCGATTACCACAAAACCGTATGCGATTATTGTGGCATCATCCCAATGCTGCAGGTGCCCACATCCACATTACTTCCATCATATTATCGATCAATGTGAATTGAATGTGTTGATCTCAGCTTTCTTCCATTCATTTTGACAAGGTAAGTCTCAGAGAAAATGTGTCAGGATAAAGTATGCGATTCATCCTCCAAAAAGCAACAGGTGAGTTGTTCGTTGAACAATAGGCTGCGCAACACAATCCGTCTATTCTGAGGTCACAGCTGAGACATACGTTCTGAATGTTTAGTCGGATTATTTCAAGGAAATATTTCGTATAAACGGAGGGGAACAGTCCACAGGCTTAGCAGGATTGAGTTAGACTCACAAGACAGGGGAGAATCCTATTGCTTGCAAAGATTCGTTACTCACAAACTGCGCGCATTTTGTAAGCGTGGGTGACCAATCTGGTTCTATGCAATTTCGGTCCGCGCAGTCGGCTCACATCGCAGGTAAATGTGAATATCATATTGAGGCCCAGGTGGTGTGCCACAAAAGCGCCTGTTGGTCGATGTGGTGTCTATCATAGTCCTACTGCGACACACCAAGCGGTGCGCACATACGTTTTTTATAAACACCGTAGTTGTCGAGGCTTGTCACCGTTAGAATAAGTGGGGCAGCACCATAGTAAAAATGTCGATCATCCCATATGGACATTTGATTTATAAGCAATCCTAGCACAACAACCATTGTCAAATCAATCGTGTATAATTGGCCCGAGCATGACGCAATCAAAATGAGCTTTGCCACATTTTAACCTCTGATTAGAAACTAGTCGTCTAACACGAGTTCGAAAGACAGCAAGCTGCAGAGGATTTTCAAGCAAATATCACTCCCTTATCTATAGTCCGAGACAGAGGGTCGCGCACACGACGTTTTAAAACCGGTGAAATAATCCAAAACCACAACGTCGACTTGTTTCTGACGGTGTACGCAACCATGTGTTCACATAAATATACTACGCGACAGCATAACTACTTCTAAACCTTTTAGATGCTGGCTTGCTAATTACAATACGTTGTAAGTAGTGTCGGTAAAACCAAACATCTGAATAATATCAGAAAGATATGCAACAAAATTGTAATCCGTGAGTGTGTTAGTGGAGCGTTGGGTGGAATCCTATAGATGTCGACGTAAGTGATCTACAGGATGGAAACACTGTTTGGTCCACGGAGCACTGTAGCTGTGTTTTGTTCACCGGCGCGCGAGAGACCCAGACGAGTTGTGTTCACATGTGTGGACGGTCTCGTTGTCTTGTCAGCTCCGATGAGGACACTGGGTTGAATCACGTGTCATAGGTCTAATGTCCGAGATGAGGTTGGTTGTGTGTGTTGCTGTATTTGCGTGCGTGTGTGGTGTTGGCAAACTGTGAGTTGTTCGAAGTCACTGCGGGTGCATGCGCGTAAGGGGCGCTCAGCGGTGGATATGTGGACGTAACAATCTGGTCACATGTCACAGTAAGTCGGTCCAGGCATATGACCTTGACCACACAAAGGTGTTATGCTACAACCTCCTTCTGACTGTTTCAAGGAAATGTCTTACAGAGTTACCAGGAGACTATCACATCGAGGCCCATCGACGTGAGTTGGTAACCACAACTGAAAGGTACTTGTTGCAATTATACACGGAAAGAAATTCAAAGAAAGTTGGATTGAAAGATGGACTGTGCTGAAACCGTGAAAAGTATACCATCCACGTTAGAAGCACTGGCTTCAACATTGCCGACCATGTATTGTAGTTACTGACCAGGATACAAATGCACACGTTCAGTTAACCGGCGGTTGTTGATGACCAACATACAACAAGAAACTGTATTGAAATCGCCCTAGCCGTATTGGAGCATTGTTGTAAAATGAGAGATCCTATGTCTTTCGACGTGACCGTCGGGATGTAGAACAAGCGTAATGAGGTCCATCTTGTATCAACGTTTTATTTCGCCCAAGTTCACCACCCGTCACTGTGACTTCATTTTTCACTAGTGTGGAAACATTGGAGTTCACTCAGTGAACAAGTTATGGAAACTATTTCGATACAGCGAACTGGATTAGTTTTCATTTGGAAGTGCTTCAAACCCATCCGTCGCTCACAGTGTGGAGTTGACATTTTGTTTGTAAATACCACATGGAAACTATAACATCTGAATCTCTCAATTATTCTCACTCCCAAATTGATTTGTCCAGTGGTCAACGTGCGCGTCACCTGCGTTCTCAGTGACGTGTATCTGTACGGTCGGATTTATTTGATTCATTCACCTAATGTCGGATAGCAGTGATTATCGGACAAGTAAATCACTACCCACGTAATACTTTATCTAATTCTCTGTGTACAACAGTGTGGTCGTGCTTGCTGCAAAGTCGGCGAGATGGAGTTCAGATCACCGGTTCTAAAATCTTGCCCAAAACGTCAAAACTGAATCAGTGACCTCGCACTAGACATTACTGTAATGCGCGCTATTACGTATGAAGCATGTAACTGAATATCGGTTGAAGCTAATCAGTCGAAAATTCATCGTTTGTTCCTCCATCCTAGACACTCCTGGTTGGTTTACCCTCAGGGAAAATTGACGCACACACGTTTGCACACCATGCTCGTTTACAAGAACCACAACACATCGCTCAACGTCCATTCAGGCCCGGCAATGTCGTTCGGTATGGTGCTTTTGGTTAATCACACATCCTTGTGATAAATTATGTTATGGATGAAGCTGGCGACAACGCCACCGTTTCCATTGCAAATTGATTTTGAAAGCATGAACCATTCTAAATATACGGGGTTATCTCATCTCATGTTGTATTCACTGTTAGGCGTTTTCAAATTTACTTAAACCATTGACCTATACGAACGAATCTCGCATCTCACTTAGTATAAGAGCCATGACAAAATGATCGACATCGGCTGCATGAAAATTCCGTCTAAACTTCAGTTCGCCCTGCCATAAGGCAAGCAGTTTCATCACTGCGTCATAGGATGTTGTATAATTCACGACGAATTTTTATGTCAGTGAAGCTCACAGCGACAAATATGAACATGAGCGATAACAGGTAATGTCGTGAAGTACTTACATGCGAGTTGCAATTAACTGCAATACATAAGGCGTGTTCGATGCAGCTAACTTGACATTCGCAGAAACATTTTGCACGCAGAGAAACAGAAGGTCAACAGAAACAAGATCGAAGGTTTGTCCCCATCTTCGTGATAATTGATAAAAGGAAGTCACTGGTTAGATTTCGAGAGCGAAACTCGAGTCTAGTGCTTCTGCTGTTCGAAAGGGGCCGACTGGATAGTCTATGGGAATGCGACAGCTGCGATCAATTGTGGGTGATGTTCAACTTGAAATTAACCAAATCCTCGACTACTCACCAGTAATCTAAAATATCGCCTAGCAGGTTTAATGAGATCGGAGATTTCGACCTGCCTAGGAAGTCCTAATCGCGGGGTTATCGATTGGAGTTAACAGGCAGTAACTGTGTCTCCTCTCGAGACGATCGGGCAACCTGATCATTACTCACAAGCGAAAGTGGTTGAGCGTTCACATATGATAATTCGGTCGTGCCTAATGTGAGGTCAATGGCGCAGTGGTAAACACGGTTGCCTCACGAAAAGCAAGGCCGGAGTTCTAGTCCCGGCAGTGGCAAGGATATGCACTACTGACGAGCTCTAATGAGAGCGAAACTCGAGTCTAGTGCTTCTTTTCGAAAGGGGCCGACTGGATAGTCTATGGGAATGCGACAGCTGCGATCAATTGTGGGTGATGTTCAACTTGAAATTAACCAAATCCCGACTACTCATCAGTAATCTAAAATATCGCCTAGCAGGTTTAATGAGATCGGAGATTTCGACCTGCCTAGGAAGTCCTAATCGCGGGGTTATCGATTGGAGTTAACAGGCAGTAACTGTGTCTCCTCTCGAGACGATCGGGCAACCTGATCATTACTCACAAGCGAAAGTGGTTGAGCGTTCACATATGATAATTCGGTCGTGCCTAATGTGAGGTCAATGGCGCAGTGGTAAACACGGTTGCCTCATGAAAAGCAAGGCCGGAGTTCTAGTCCCGGCAGTGGCAAGGATATGCACTACTGACGAGCTCTAATGAGAGCGAAACTCGAGTCTAGTGCTTCTTTTCGAAAGGGGCCGACTGGAAAGTCTATGGGAATGCGACAGCTGCGATCAATTGTGGGTGATGTTCAACTTGAAATCCCTCGACTACTCACCAGTAATCTAAAATATCGCCTAGCAGGTTTAATGAGATCGGAGATTTCGACCTGCCTAGGAAGTCCTAATCGCGGGGTTATCGATTGGAGTTAACAGGCAGTAACTGTGTCTCCTCTCGAGACGATCGGGCAACCTGATCATTACTCACAAGCGAAAGTGGTTGAGCGTTCACATATGATAATTCGGTCGTGCCTAATGTGAGGTCAATGGCGCAGTGGTAAACACGGTTGCCTCACGAAAAGCATGGCCGGAGTTCTAGTCCCGGCAGTGGCAAGGATATGCAGTACTGACGAGCTCCAATGACAGCGAAGCTCGAGTCTAGTGATTCTCGGTTTCGAAAGGGGCCGACTGGAAGGTCTATGGGAATGCGACAGCTGCGATCAATTGTGGGTGATGTTCAACTTGAAATTAACCAAATCCCCTACTACTCATCAAAGATGAAGTTATCAGAAAGGTGTACACAAAAATGGATTACAGACATAGCCGCGAACTTAAAAGATTGAGATATTGATTATTCTTGCAGATAAACAACGATGACCTAACGTTTGGTCACGAATTATTATCACTACACCTGTCGTAGGTTAAATTAATGTCTACGTTATTTTACTGGTAACGGTTCTTCTCT